>BPLR01021415.1:0-124205 GCA_021605095.1 Caerostris extrusa
AACGGGGAGTGTCAATGGCATTTGTGATGTTCAGCTTCTTACCTCGTGAATCGACTTCCTGGTAGAAGTTTCCCGGTTTCCTCCCATACTTTACCCCTTAATGTCCTTCTGGAGGGCACTGCCATTCTTCTTCAGCGACACGGAGCTGACCTACGGGTGCTCCATCCCAATACCAGTTGTCTCTCTTTCATCGACCCATGCGTAGACTACTTACGGGGTTATTCGTTCCCAGATGCCAGACACAACCTGGTGGGAGTTTTCAGGGTTTTCTCCCACATAATAAGCAAATGCGTGGTAGTCATACTGGAAGGCACTGCCCTCCTTCTTCAGCGTCGCGGAGCCAAGTCAGGCTTCTATCTACGGGTGCTCCATCACAACAGAAGCTGAATAAAAATAACTCAGAAAATATAAATAGGTAATCTATCGTAGTTTTATATTCAAATAAAAAAATATATGTTTTTTTATGCATTTTTCAAACAATAAATATAAGAAATGACAATATAGAAAATAAATATAAAGAATGGCGATATAAGGAATGGCATATATTTGAAAGACAAACTTTCATTTTTCATCGATACATTGAAAATTTCAATTTTAGTAAAATATTTCAAATCACAATAAATATTTCAGCATTTGGAAAAAAACGGAACAGCACGATGCCAGAAGTAATCAGATTTCATTGGCGATGTTCAACATGCATTTTCATATGCTAATTTTGGTTATTAATGAATTTCTTGAAAGTAATTGTTTAAAATTAGATATATTATCGTTATTTATTATCTTACTTATTAGTTTACAAATTGAATTCATAACTAACTGTATGTGCATATAAAAATATTATTTAGAATAAAATATGTAAGTAATAATATCGGAAGAGACTAAAAAAAAAATTGCTTCATAAATATAATGCTGTATACATAAATATTAAGTGAATAATGCAATGAAAAACGGAAAAAAAAAAAATGAATATAAAGTTATGGTAAAGAACTATGCCTAATACAATAATAGTAACAACACAAACAATAATAAAACACAGCAGCTTTATCGTATATTTTTGAAAATTAAGTGATATATGCAAAGATATAATTAAATATTTTATATAAAAACATTGAAAATAAGTAATGTATCTTAGATTTAAACGGATTCCTAAATAACTAAATAATATTATGAAGGTTGATAATAATTTAACGCAATTGAAAAGCTATAACAACTTTCTTTATGAAAATAAAATATATCAAAGCATTGTGTGAAAATGTTTTTCGTTTGTGCAAAAAAGCAATTTTTATTTTTAAAAATAAATGAAATAATTTGTTACCAATCTAGCGAACAATTATTTATTCGTTATTTGGGTTCTGCCATTTAATAATCAAATTATTTCTCCACCCGCACACTATGCACTCATATTGCATTCTAATTCATTAAAACAAACTTTAAACCTAACTCCTATTTGTATTCAAAACAGATTATTTTTGTATGTGCTGGTTATTTGAACAAACAAATGTTACTTCTTATGTTTAATCTTACTAAATGGAATAAATAAAAAAAAGGATGTATCTATTTGTTTTATCGCTGTTTTAAAAATAATAATGAACTGTTCTTTTTAATGAACTGTTGAAACTATTGAACGGTTCTTTATAATGAACTGTTCGAACTGTCAAACTGTTCTTTTTAATGAACTGTTGGAACCATCGAACTTTCTTTTTAATGAATTCATTTTTATTTTGCAAAATTATATAAATTTTCACCACTACTTTTATAAGGACTAAAATTTCTTGAATTAAAAACAACAAAACATGATATTTACAAAAAACATGATAGAGGTTCTTTTGAGAAGAGATAAGAAAAGTTGAATTAAAGCTCTCAGTGGAAGCTTACCTTTCAAAAGGCTCTACTATTTAATAATCAACTTATTTCTCCACTCACACACAATGCATTCTTATATTGTATTCTAATTCATTGAAACAAACTCTAGACTTAACTCCTATTTGTATTCAAAACAATCTATTTTTGTATATGCTAGTTATTCAGACAAGCAAATGTTACTTCGCATGTTTAATTTTATTAAATAGAATACATAAATAAATAAATAATAATAATAATAATTTATGTATATATTTGTTTTATAACTGTTTTTTGATAAAATAATGAGCTGCTCTAACTGTTCTTTTTAATGAATTATTTTGCAAAAATGATATAAATCTTCACCACTACTTTTATAAGGACTAAAATTTCTTGGATTAAAGAAATATTCCGTGAAGTATTAAGGTTAAAGTATGAAAGCTTTACAACAGAACATGATAGAGAAAAAAAAAAACCCGTAAGAGATAATAAAAAAAATGTAGTAGAAGAGATAATAAAAAAAAAAAAAAAAAAATAGTAGAAGATATAAAAAAAAATTTTTTGAGAAGAGATAAAAAAAAATTAAATTAAAGGTCTCAGTTGAAGCTTTATGTTTCCAAAAGTCTCTACCATTTGATAATCAAATTATTTCTCCTCCTGTATACTCTTATATTGTATTCTAGCTAATTGAAACAAACTCTAGACGCATTTCCTATTCGTATTCAAAACATTCTATTTTTGTTGTCCATTTCCTATTCAAAACAGTCTATTTTGATTATGCTAGTTATTTAGACAACAAATGTTACTTCTCATGCTTAATTACTAAATGGAATAAATCCAAAAAGAAAATTATGTATCTATTTGTTTTATCAGTGTTTTAAGAAATAATAATGAATTAAATATTGAACTGTTCGGATTATGAAACTGTCCTTTTTAATGAATTCGTTTATATTTCACAAAAATGATATAAATTTCCTGCACTACTTTTATAATGATTAAAATTTCTTAGATTAAAAAATATTCGGGGAGAGAATTAAGGTTAAAGTATGAAGGCTTTACGACAGAACACGATAGAGGTTCTTTTGAAAAGAGATAAAAAATGAAATAAAGGTTTCCTGTGGAAGCTTTATCTTTCAAAAAGGACCTAAATCAGGTCAAAAGACGGTTTCTGTCACATTGTCTCAACCGGAAATCATTACTCGTAAAAAAAATTATCGATTTGTAAAAAGGGTTTGGTAATAAATAATATCTGCGAAACATAAAAAGTCCATGTTCCTTGTTTAGGAAGTGGCTTAAAAGACACAATTTCTTGTAATCAAAGATGCTTCTATGTTATTTCATGAGAATAAGACAAACATTTTTAAATTGATCATAGAAGTATATAAAAATGTGCATAAATTTCAAACTATCGTTAGATATCTATCTAATTATTTTAATTTAACGTTTTGATGTAATTTTCACTTTAATCAATAATTTAAAACAAAAATCGCCAAATTATGGATCAAATTAAAATTGACTGTGTCCCAGACATTTGACTTCTGACTTAATTTTTCGGCAATCCAAAAAATAATTATCAAAGGTTTTTATTGATGATGAAAAATTAATGACATACTTAAGTCCGTATTTATTAAAAAAATTAGCGTTGTGATAATAAATGACAAAATATTCGCTAATAATTGTTAGTAGTTGTCCGATTTATGACACAGTGATAACATGCCCAACTCGTGGCTCAGTGGCAACTTGTGATCTGAGGTTTATATATTAGGTCTGAGGTTTCATTCGCTGGCGGCTTTGTTGTAGACACTGTTACAAAAACGGAGGAAATTTGTTGGAGTTTGGGATGTTCCGCAACTTGTCTCGTTACTTGGAATACCTGGTGGAAGTTTTCGGGTTTCTGCTCGGGATTCAATGCCTGGTAGTTCTACCTAAAATTCTTCCCTGAAGAACCTCCTACTTCAGCTTCAAGTCAGACTTCTACCTACGGATGCTCCATCACAACAAAAGTTACACCCTTTTTCTCTCTCCATTGATAGACGACTTATGGATTGTCTATCCCGCGCTACTGGATACTGAGGATTAGACTACAATAACACAGTGATAACTTTCAAATTCAAATACTCTGGTGGAGTTTGTTCTGGTGGTGTTTCTCATACGTCACGAAAACGTGGGACAATGCAAGTCCTTAAACTCTCTCAGGGAGGCAATGTCCTCTCCTTCTTTCTCATCGTGGGCTGCTCTGGCATACATTGATGGAAGACATTTTCAAAATAAAAAAAATATATTAGTGGTCATGAGGGATTTTTTAAATTATTATCATTAAAAATTAATGCTAAAATAAAAATTCAGGAAAAAACTTAAAATAAATTTTAAAAACATTATGATTCTAAAGATGATTTTTCCCTTAAGTTTAAATTGCTTTGAATTTTTATACTATATCAGAAATGAAATATAGCTCATTTTAAATTTAAAAATGATATTTTAAAAATATATGAATATTTTTTATTGCTTACAATTTAATACAATTGTAAAACTATATATCTACATTAAAATTTTTGCTTGGTTTTCGATGCATGTTGCTCCTCGTATGTTAAGAAATAAAGAAAATGAACGCAGTAATAAATTCTCCGTTTACTTTCTCTGACAGATCACCTACACGTCGTTGTGGAATAAATAATCTTACCGTTTTTTGTTTTTTTTTTAGTAATAAAAAGGAAAGTTACTTGGTAAATAAATTATTATTTTAATGCTAATTTTTATTTTAGAAAGCATATGATATGTAGTTCAGATATGCTAAGTCTTTTCCTCCTCCTATCAACTTTCAGTATAGTAATCGGACAACAATTAGTATGGTAATTGAACAGAAAGTTATATTGATTTAAAACAAAACAAAATTATATTCGAAACATATATTGTTGATGAACGCTGTTTCTCTTTTTATTTATACTTAAATATTAATTTTTGTATCGTAAAATGAACCGAAATCTTTTATATTTTAAAAAAAAAAAAATTATCTTGTTTTGAGAATTTCATAAATATTGGTGCAATAAATGCTGCAGAATTTATTTTATAAAGATAAAAATTTCTGATAAAATGCAGGTTTAGTTCTTCCCCCCTTTCCCCACAAAAAAAAATGTACCGAAATTTTAAACTATATATATGTGAGTTGATCCAACTTCACGGAACACTTTAAAAACTAATTGTTTGCAGTTTTATTATCAATTAAAACAAGTAAAATCATGCATATTATTATTTTTAAAATATGTTTTATAATGAAAGAGAAAACCTTGTAAAACTGAAAAAAAGTGGAATTTATTAATTGTAAGCTTTCAGAGGATTATGAATTTAAACTTTTTTTTATGTAAACATAGTTGGAAATTTCTTGTGCAAGTAGAAGAGAATGAAAAAAACAGCATTCATTGCGAAAACACTAAATTATTTTTTTAGTAAAGTTGCATATCGGTGGGTTTCGTGTTCAACACATACATATCCCGAAATGCATTAAAAGGGTTTTTAGGCTTTAGTGTAGTTTCTTCACGTTTATGTGTCTTTTGGAAGAAAACCCGTAAAATTCCCACCAGTCAGTTTGATCATCGATGCGAAATGACAGTTACACAGTTACTATGAAGCCTCTTTGTTCTAAAAGTAGTGACTGCAACGAATGCCGCCAGTGGGATCACACCCACGCAGTTATTTCAAATGATGGTTCTGTAAGTTAGACGAAATTTCAAAAACAATTCCATTAAAAATAAATTGATTTTAGAGTCAGTTAAATATCGCAAAATAATTGCTTTTAAAATATAACATCATCATCGACGCAACAACCACATGGTGGACCAAGGCCGTCTGCTTACTGGCAGATTACGAGACGAGTGATGTTTTTCTTTTTACGGAGTAGGGTTGTCAGTCTTACGCCCAACGCTCAACAACCAAATTACTCCGGGACCTACAGTTTAAAGTGGATTCCGAACCACTACAAAAATCCTTGGTTCCGCCGGGACTCCAACCCTAAACCTGTGGTACTGAGCGCCAGAGAACTAGCCACTCTGCCATTCAGGCCCCAAAAATATAGCAAAGCATTAATAAATGTATTGCCACAAGAACTCTACATATAATAATAATGCAATAATAACTTGTAACATATAAATAACAATAACTACTAGTAAATAAATGTAACAATAAATGATTGCAATAATATTACTCTTATTAAGGAACTAATGACCATTTTATTGTTTCAAACCTTATAAACTAAACAACATTTCAATTCATCACAGGGACTGGCAAATGTTTCTGTTTCTTTAAACAATTTCGTCCCCAAATTACCATGTCCACGAATACTCTTCTAATTTCGGATACACCCCCTCGCAATCAAAACCCTGAAAATAGAAAAATTTTTAAAAATTAGGAAAAAAAAAAACTGTTAACTGAATTCCACGAACTGCCGTAGCGCCACCTCCGTTAGGAGTGCAACCACGTTCTGCTGTCGCGTGATGTTATGTGTACGGGAAGCGCTCCCTCTGACGTCACCGAGGGGCACGTGAGCCAATGGAAGAGCAACAAACTATGCAGTCAGAACAACTCCAAAGGCAACTGCGAGGAGAACACGCGCATTCAATGTGCTCGTTTTATTAGACAGTGGAACGCTTTCATCGGTGCGAGTGCGTTCTGTTTCCAGCGGGTTGTCAAATGCGATCCAGTGCATGTTTTAGACACTCTAATTGCGTTCTTAATCGAGCCTGTTAATTACTTGGAGTCAATCGTATGTTCTAAATGGATACCTTGGGGTGGGAGGAACCATTGACGCAAAGAATGAAAGTTGAAAGGTAAGCTTTTTTTAATTTTATTTTGAAGACAAGTTAAAGCTATATAGTAAATAAAAATAATTTATTGTATTATTTAATTATGATAGAAATATTTCTTATGATGAAACTTATGTAATACAAAAACAATATAAGTAACTTTTGTCTCGTGAAAATATTTTTTAAAATATTAATTTCAATTTTTAATAAATTTTTTTTTCAAATTTCTATAGTATTTTTTTAAATAGATATAGTATATATATATATATATATATATATATATTAGTATTATTTGTATGAAGTACTTCAGTATAATTCATATGGTAGGATGTAGAAAAAGAAGATTTAAAATAATATTTGAATTCTTTTCAAAATAATTATTATTTTGACATTTTTAATAAATTTCTTGCATAGAAATTTTGATATTGTCATTTTTTTACATATAGATATTTTTTACATTGAATGACATTTTTAATGAAAGAATTAAAAATTTAATGACAAATATATACAATATTATAATATATATTTTCCATTAAATTTTTAATGATCCATTAAAATATGTATTTACATATTTTAATGGAACATTAAAAATTTAATTTTAATATTCATAATTACAAAAATTTTTTAGAAATATTGGGTGAATTGAATTCACATCATATGACGTTTAAAAGGTTTATCCAATATTTACAGCTATGTGAAAAAAAATGTAATTCCATGTTATAATTATTTATTCTAATTTAGCTTTTTTCATTTAATAGGATAATATGACTGTTGTTCATTTATCATATAAGAGGATTCTTAAATAATATTTTAAAATAATTTTATGTGATTGGAAAATTTTATATTTCATTAATTTTTATTATGTTTCTATTATTATTATAATTAATATGATTCATTTTTGAATAATTAACGTCTTTATACTTGCGTATTCGTACTTTTATATGTTTTATGTTTTTTTTTTTTTATATTGCTAATTAAAATAGCAAATTGAGATTAAAATAAATATAAATATGAATAATTTCTATATAAGGCTTCTAAACTAAATAAAACTGTATATGAATATTGATAAAAAATAATATTCATTTTTCTCTTTTTCATGAAATTTTTTATAAATAAAACAATACTTTTACATTTAAAACAATGCGCTCGTTAATTATAAAATTTAACCACATTTCGACCACTTTAAAATCCGTTCGATTTTCTAACCGCAATAACATTTTACTTTCTAATTATTTAAGAAGATAAATTGATCCCGGTGTACATTAAAGTCTTTTAAAGATATAAAAGCAATTATTTTTAAAAACCTGTTGACTATTCAACTAGCCTAAACCCCTGTGCATCCCTTATCTCGAAGCTTTTACAGATGGTATTTTATTTAGCTATTAGCGAAAACGGTTTGATAATACTAATATTTCACAAAGTATTTAGAATTGAGATACATTTAAATGTATCTATTAACACCGATGTACATGATTATAAATTGTAAATGTGGAGCTGTTTAAAATTCAAAGGGAGTTGCTTTCTTGGAAGACCTTTAAAATCATCCTTGGATGATGAAAATAACACTTTTTATGTTCTTTTAGTTGGCCCACAGAATGTTTTAGTACCTACGTTATGTATTTTCAAGAGCACCACAGCGCGCGTGCTTCTACACGTGACTTGCGCCATTTTGATTGACAATGACTGGCTTGATGCCAATAAAATTTCCGCTTTGGTTAGAACAGACGATAAAAAATAAAAATGGAAGAACGAATAAGTTTCAAAAATTAATGAGGATGTAAATTCTTTTATTTTTATTATTATTATTATTAAAAATAATATCTTTGTTAATGTTGTTTTTTTTTATTTAGAATTTGCCATAAATATTAACTTTTTTCTTTTTTTTAAATAAAAGTAAACGTTTTTAAATATTAAAATTATTTAATGGGATTCAAAAATTCGAAATTTTAATTCCAGATAAAAATTGTAAAATTTTATTGAACAAATAAATTATAATTAATGTGTCATTTTTATTTTTTATTTTTTTAATGTTAGATTGCTTTTGAAATTGTTTAGGTGAAAAAAATATGTGTTTACAGAAATAAAATGGGTCGCTTGATTTTTGTAAAGAGTAGTAGGGAAATGTCAGAAGTGATAAGATTTTAAATTTTTACACCCATGACTTGCAGTTTGATATTTCTTTTCTTTTTTTTATCGGTTCATGTTTCAGTTTCGTAACCCTTTTTACATCATAAACGTGAGTCCTGATTCACTATCTTCTTATGAAAAAAGAAAAACGCAACCTTGAAAAGTTTATCAAATGACTTGTTTACCATTCGGACTTACCAAACATTTCTACTCTCTCGGGTTCTAAGTACGAATCTCAAGTGCGATAAAGATAAATGTACCTAAAGTGAAGGAAAAGAAATGTTATCTTTTTTTTTTTTTTTTAAAGAAAAATTGTTTTCGTTACAATGTTTCCAACAAGGCATATTAAAATGAGATAAGATATAAAAATAATGAAAGACTGGTCTGATACGAAATTATGTTTATTATATGCATACAAATTTTTTTGAAAAATTTTGTATCCATTTCAAACTTTGCTTTTATAAAATCATTTGATATTTTTATGACATTAAAACGATATGATTTTCTTTAGTCCGTGCCTTACAGATTATTTTTCATTTGGTAAAAAAAAATATTGAGGTGATATTTTAATTATTGAAACATAATTAATAGCATATAAATTTTTAAATTATAAATGTCAAATTTGTTTTTCTGCGAAATAATATCGGATTAACAAAGAATTTTTTAAAAATGAATTTAAATTTTTATAAGATTAAAAAAATACCAAGGATTAAATATAATAAAAGTAACCTTAAAATTACGGTTTAATATAATTAAAAAAATATTTAATTAGTAAAAAGATAAGTGAAAGCTATAAAAAGATATATGATCAACATAAAAAAAAAAAAAAAACTGAATGTGGCGTTTATGACTATTAGAAAAATGAATAATTTTATTTATATCAAAATATATTATTTATTTTAGAAGGTTTCAAAAGTATTAAAAAATATGTGATAACAACATAATTATATTTTTTTCCAGATATAATTATTGTTAGCAAACATAATTATGTTGTAACCAAATATAATTATGAATTACCAAATAAATCAGAATAATATTCATAAAAATTATTCTAAAGAATATGATGTTCATTACTTACAAAAATTTAAAATAAAAAAAATGCAGCATTTTTTTCTTTATTTACTCTTAATAAATCAAAGTATTTTTAATGTTCGATAAATCAATGACAATAGAAAGATATATTCTTCACTTTTCACATTACAAAATGGTTAGCTTAGAACTATTATAATAATAATAATTATTATTATTAATTTAAGTCTGCCATACACATATTACCAATTTTTATTAAAAACTTGACTAAAATTTCTCTTCCTGAAGGGTTATAACTGATTACCCCTAATTAATCATGAATAACTAAACATTCTGAGACAACTACAACGAATAAAAAATAATTAAGATGGATCCTACTACAATAATAAATAAGTAAAAAAAAAAAAAATCTTGGAAGACAAGTTCAATCCCCAGATAGTATGTGAGAGAGAGGAAAAGTAGCTTGGGTCCGCTTGACATTGGAGCTTGGTGGTTGGTTGACTTGACACAAATCGAGTGCCATAAAAATTGAAGGTTAGTGATATGACCCAGTGCTCTCGAAACCCGTTTCGGCTTTTGCACTTCCGCAAAGCTCCATCCACTGCATCAATGGGCCTCACTTTTACCTTTGCGCTTCGTGCTAGGCCGAAGAAAAGAGAGGGCGCTTTTTTTTTTTTTCTTTTCTCTCTCTCTCTCTCTCTCTTCCTACCTGATGGCTTCGCTTTAGTTTCTGATTTTTTTTTTTTTAAACATATCTTACATACTCGTGCACTATATTATACAGCAAGTGTTACCATGCCCGCCAATATTTATGGATTTTTCTGAAATGTTTATCTGCTTTTATAGATTTATGGAAAAAAGGGGCCTGAATAGTCTTGCGCTCGGTACCACAGGTTTCGGGTTCGAGTCCAGGCGGTGCCATGGATGTTTGTAGTGGTTCGGAATCCACTTTAAACCATAGGTCCCGGTCTAATAGGATCGTAGAGCGTTGCGGGGGCGTTGTTGTTATTCCGCGTTCGTGGCTTATCTTCAAGTTACACCTGCCCCCTGGGTAATGCAAAGTGAGTAACGTCTGTGCAGCGCTTGCCTTAAGGCATCAAGACCAAGCTGTCTAAGTGTTTGCCAGCTGCATTAGAAAGAAAAAAGATTTATGAAAAAAAAAAGTCTTCACACAAAAAGTTTTGTTATGTCTCTTTTTCTTGGACATATTTAAAAGTATTTTTGAATTACTTTTTTGAAAAAAAAAAAAAAAATTGATTATTAAATATAAAAAATTTAAAAATAAAGAGTGTTAGTGTTTATATTAGTGGGAAGAGCTAATTTTGCACTAACTGCTTGGTTTGTCGCTCCGCGGTCATTTTTTCTTGCACACTTTTGGCTAATTATACCAGCACTTGCAGCTTAAAATGAACCGCCAACAAATATCCACTAACGATCACTAACAAACATCCATGCACCGTCAGAATCGAGTATGGAGCCTGTGGTACCAAAACGCCAGAGTGCTAGCCAATTGGCCATCAGGATGTTAGTTTCTGTTATTTCCTTGAAGTTTATTCAAATCCTTTTTTTTTGTTAAACAAAATGCGATTTGAGTACATTGTGGCACTATTATTATACATTTGGTTTTATTGGGAGAAAAATAATAAGATTGACATGAATGAATTCTTAGAAGTGAACATCTAAAAATTTAGTGAAATTTTACTTATGGCTAATTTTTAATCGTACATTTTGATATATATTGCACCTCGTCCTATTTCTACCCTAGTACATACTTCAACCTTGTAACGTTGTAAAACTAAAGTGAGCGTCGTTAAAATTTTTTACATATTATGTTTTTACTCATTTTATGTATGAACTAATGAATTATATGATATCTTTATGGTTTTACTAATGAATAATGTATTTATTGTGAAGGAATAATAACAAATTAAGTAGTCTTGAATTCATTATTTAGACTAACAATTAAATGTTTTATTATTTCAAAAAGATTTTTCCCAACTTGAACAATGAACGGTACATTTTCTATTATTTATATAGGATCAA
Source organism: Caerostris extrusa (assembly GCA_021605095.1). Taxonomy (NCBI): domain Eukaryota; kingdom Metazoa; phylum Arthropoda; class Arachnida; order Araneae; family Araneidae; genus Caerostris; species Caerostris extrusa. The sequence continues at coordinate 11,835 of BPLR01021415.1, forward strand.
ATTAAAATACAGGAATTTTTTTATCACTAATACGTCACTACAGTTAATAGAAAAAAAAAAAATGAACAAATTTATATCTAAATTGCATGGTTAATTTTCGATTAATTCAACTCAAAGTTAAATGTGAATTTAATTCCGATTAATTTAGTGGGGAAAATATCTGTTCCACTAAATTTATTAAATTCGTTGAAGAATATCTGTTAATGACAACAAAATAATGTTGTAATGTAATAAGATCTATAGGCTTAAATCTCAATCTTTAGTGTCATCCATCTTTGGCCACACATTTTTATTTCTCAATCTGTCTATGTTAATCCCTTCCGATTAACAAAACAGCTAGAAGCTATGTTTTTATAAAGGCACGTTGTGTACTTTAAAAAGTTTAACTGTCTTTGTTGCGATACAGGTGTATTGGAACAGGAATCAAAAACATGACTTGAATTAGAAATAAGCACAATTGAATAGTATATTAATTAAAATCTAAGTCAAATCAATTACGTTTCCTTACAAAATAGATAATGCATTTTTGTATAATTAATTAATAAATTTTTTTTTTTTGATGATTTTATTTAATTTTTTTTGCCGTGTAGGAAAACGGTTCACCTTTCCTTACCAGTTTGTTTTTGAAAGCAAAAAAAAAAAAAAAAAAAATTATAATATCTTATTTACATCTTGGTAACAGGTTTGAAATCATTCAACGATGTTAATTTAAAATGATTAATGTATCTGTAAAATATTAAAGACAAAATTATTATATGCTAATTCCATATCACATTTTTTATCGTTATGTGATATGATGATGTGATTTATTTTTTTTTTTTTATCACAGATTTTTGTTGAATTTTTTTCTGTTAGTTGATGATTATTTCTAAAAACAGAGTTAAGTGGGGTAATTATGCTGTTTTTTTATCCCAAGCTAACGGCATCGGAATTTTCAGATTCTGATCGGAATCAGTAATGGGGTTGTCACGTGTTTCACGTGTTTTCTGGATGTGTGCGAAAATTGAAGGATGCCGGTGTTTTGTCTCACATTTTTATTTCATGTGATGTTTCTAAAGGTGACATGCACATATGTTAGAAATAAATGGGGAAATATTTTGATACTATCTGTAGATATTCGGCAATTAAAACGATTTATTGCATTGTTATCTAAATAACTAATTGCTTTTTGATATTTGTGGAACAGGCCACATTTACCCCCAGTTTTTATTCCTGTAATAATTTAAAAGAAAGATTAAAGGAAGTAATATATTTTCAGTGGAAAGTTCTTATAGCGAGAAAACAAGTATTATTGCAATTTTCAAGATGCGTTTGCAAAAGATTAGAATATTTTTTGCTAAGTGATATTTTTCAGTATCGTATCTTGAATTGAATTTGTCAAATTTATCAAATTATTTATCAAACTCCAAAATCATTTATTAACGTGGATTTTATAACATATTTGTCATCAGACATTTGTAAAAGTTAATGAAGTACTATTTTGACATCACCACTGTGCATATTCATCATATGAATGTAGTTAATGTATTTACCAGCTTACAAGATTTTTTTAGTTCATCAATGATCTTTAGATATTTCATCAGTGGTGACTTACCTTTCAAAAGATCTACAGGAAGGACAGGTCATTAAATAGTTATATGATTTCTGGAACATATTTTAACTTATCAAACTGTTTTGATTATTTAATTTTTATTATGAGCGGCACTATGTTCTTGATTTTATGTATAATGTATAACGTTTTGGGTTTTGATTATTATCGAAGGAATAGATACATCAAACAGTTATTATAATGTGATAAAAATATATATGAAAAGACTATTTTATAGTTTTACTAGAACAAATAGTTTCACTAGCCATTCTCTGAAATCTGTTATGTTTGTTGCAATATTGTTTACTTTGATTTTTCTTAATTAATATTAATATTAATTTGACTACCCTGATGCTGAATTTACTGGACATTTTTTTCTTTTAAATTTGCTTTTTCGTATTATCTTCAATCATGTTGATAAATTATACACTAACTAAAATGGGTGAATGTATTTTAGTTTCAAATGAGCAAATAAAATACACTGATAAAGTAGCGTAAATCATATGCTCAATATATCTAAGTGGAATCGTTTACTAAAATGGAATTTAAGTATGTGGAATTAAATGCAAGTAAATCCAAACTGTAATGATTTTGTGAAGAGTAAAAATTTGTTTGATCTTGTTGCAACAAAACCTGTTATAATGATATTTATTAAAAATAAGTAAATATTTCATTTAATAATTTAAAAAATAATAATTTTCGATTTTGGCATTTTTATTCGTAGATCTCGAGATTTAACTCCAGTTTAATAAAAATCGCATTAGCCACCCTGATTTATGATAAATATGTCAGAATTCTTTACTGGAAGATATTTCACAATCCATTTTATTCGTGTTTTTTTTAATTGATAAAATATATCACTGATAATAAAGTTTTATTGGAAGGAAACAAAAAAGCACACAAAGTACGTATGTCATTTTTGCCGAGGCCCCATTTTTAAATTTATATTATTATTATTTTTTTTAACTACGAGTTCTTGAGATAAATCGAGTTTTGAAACACAGTGCAAAGGCATCATCATGTGTGAAGAGATATCAGTCTTACATTTTCATTTTTTTTATTGCTTAACACAAAATGCACATATTAAGCTGTCATATCGAGGGCCTGCGTTGCGCATGAGTTCGCAAAAGGACTTCATTGATAATGAATTCTCGTGATTTTGTTATCAGTTTTTATCATGGGTGAACATGATGTTGTCCTGGTTAGAGGTTCTTTATGTCTTCAAAAAAAGTGAAGCTATAAAATAACAAGTAAGTGAGAGAGTTGTTATTTCAAACAGATTAATCTCCTCGTCCAATACGAGAAACTTTCATTTCAATAACTTATTTTCTTTTTCAACAAATTTGGTTTTTCACATGATTTTATTCACGTGTGTTTTAAACTGCCATGAAATATGTGTTGATAAATATAACAATTGACCAATATCAAGTCGCGTGTTCTGTAGTTCGTTTTGAATTGCCTGGCTTTCAAAATATAAACAGATTATTGTTTCGATTTCCTCAAAACAATGTCTAAGGATCAGTTTATGTTTACAAAAATTAGTTTAACCATGACTTAACAGACTTCTTTGCGAGAATTTGATGGTGCATCGTGCTAGTATTAGAATCATCTAACATTGGTGTATTCCTGTGGCTATTGAATTTGATAGTTCTGGTAGTATTCTGAGAAAAGGCTTCATAAATTTCTTGGATTGTTGAACATTGGTATACTGCCATGTAATTCGTCCGGCAAAGTATATTCACACTTCATAAATTTAAATTCGTGAGCGGATTTTTTAGAAAATAATATAGAAGAAACATCTTGAATTAGCAATTTTTTTTTTTTTTTTTTTGTAGAAATTTACGTGGCATTATCAAATCACCATGAAAAGAAGCAAAATAAGCAGAAACGAAAAAGTTTTTCAGTAGCCATTGTTCTACAGTTTTAGACCTTCGTTTTTTCTTTGCTAAAGTATCTTTCTACTAACCTTTTTATACGCATGCGTGAGGTTGCATCAGCTGAAATCTGATGGCATATTGTCTTTTAAAAATAAAATATAATAATGCCGCTTTAAACTTAATATTAACATGATTAGTATTTCGGTTGAAGGAATATCTTTATAATTCTCAATGGTCGTTTTCGTATATACAATGTTTGTGAAAACTAACTTACAGTTACTTATAAATTAATTGAAATGCTCATAACCTGAAAATAAAAGTACATAGTGATGTTGATTATTATTTTTTAATATTCCTATTGTTGTTTTTAGTAATAATCTCTATAAAATGAGTATTAATATAAAAACAGAAGCATATTTTTACTTACGATTTGCTGAATTTCATCTTATAAAACAGTAATATATTTTAATATGTATAACTTTTCTAAAGCCAATGAATTTTTTGTAATGTTACTAAATTATTCTGATACATTTTTAATAAAAAAAACTTTAATTAGGTAATTTGAATGATTATAACCGTATTATAAACATATCTTTATAATTCTTTGTTTTCTAAATATTTTAAAACATTTGAATATGTTTAAAATATAAAATCAAATCATATATCATAAATTTATATATTATTTAAATATGTTCATAAATATTATAAATTATTTTGTTTTCCCACAAAAATGATATATCTGTATGTTGGATTTTGCATAAATTTTTAATTAACAATTCTGATTATAAAGATATTTATTATTATTATTATTATTATTTTTATTTTTAATTTATTTATTTATGTTGGAAATCAATTTGTCAAACTGAAGTTAACTTTTTATGAAACATTTTTGGGCACAGACTACGATATTTTTCATTTCAATTTTGAATTAATTAGAAATTAAATTCAATTTTTATCAACCAAACTGAAGTCGAATTTTTCATTTAAGAGCATTTAATTCTTAATTTTCAATGCTATTGCACCATTGCTCAAAACAAATTTTTGTTATATCTCTTTTATGTTAGGTGATTTACCTTCTAAGAATCACAGAATCGTTATTCTATGCTGTTAAATGTTTTGAATGCCTCATTTGTTCTCATTGCGATTTTAATAGCTCTGATTAATCGCATTATTAACTCCATATGCCACTATTATCATTAGGTTCGATCATCATTAGTACCCATTGAGGCTCAAACAAAACTCAGTCTGATTGCACTAATAATTCACGATTCAAAAGTCGCGAGCAATGTCTCGAAATCAATTCAGAAGAGCAAGAGAGGGGAAAAAATAAATAAAAACTAGAGTTCCCAAAATAGTGAATGTAGCGAAGGCATTTCGTTCCAAGGCAGACGATCGATCCTTGGCCCCTTCCTTCCTTTCCCACGTGACAAATTCTAGAATATCGATTTGACTCGACACTATTTCACCAATCCTTTTCTATATCCACAGCTCAAAACAAGAATCATTCCGTCTGCTAAGGAATATTTCTTACGTTCTTTCTTTCATTATTTTATGTTTTTTTAGTTCTCGAATCTCGGTTCAATTCAATCTTGTCAACGGATCCCGTCGGATTTTTGAAGTCACGTGTCCGTTAGAATTTTCGTTAAAAAATATTATCGTTTGGTGAAAAATAATTTTTTTTTCGTTCGTTTATGAAAAGTTTAGTTGTGCACCTATCGGTTATTAATTTAAAACAATTACACACACAGCAAATACCTCATCATAATTTTTGATTTTAATATTGGAGCATATTTGTTTGAAGAAAAGTTAGCATTAAAAATTTCAGTTGATTTGTTCGAATTGAGAACAAATTTATATCATTTTTGTTCTTGAATCTTGGTTCGATTCAATCTTGTCAACGGATCGCGTTAAAAATTTTTTTGAAGTCACTTGTCCGTTAGAATTTTTCGTTAAAAAATATTATCGTTTGGTGAAAATAATTTTTTTTTTTTCGTTCGTTTATGAAAAGTTTAGTTGTTCACCTATCGGTTATTAATTTAGAACATACGTAACTTACTTACGTAAAAGTACTTACACGCACAGTAAATACTTTTTCTGCTCACCATAATTTAGAATTTAATATTAGAGTATATTTGTTTCAAGGAAAAACTAGCTCTAAAAATTTCAGTTGATTGGTTCAAATTGAGATTCTGAATATTCAGTTAAAACTTCTCGTTATCAAATCAACTAATTAATTACATAGTTAGTGAAAAAAAAATAATGTAAAAATTCATTTTGTGTTGTATTATCCTGCCATTCTTCTATTAAGGAATGTTTCTTTTTATTTTTAATTCTTTCATAAAAATAGAATTTTACGATTAAAAAATTAAATGTTTACTTACAAATACCGTTGTAAAATCGTATAAATTAAGAGAAAACAACATGAAACACTGAATGTGAAAAAAAAAAAAAAAAAATGTTTTGCGAAAATTCTTAACATTTTTAAGTTGACAAATTATTAATTTTGTCATTTTCTACTAAACTATTTTGCTCTTGTATTTTTGTCAAGTCAGAAAATTGATGTTTGCCAAGTTTGTACGTCATTCTGTGTATTTCTTGTCTTTTGTTTTCTAAACAAATTTGTAAGTCCTTGAAAACATTATTTAAAAATAAAAGTACTAAGAAATTTCTAAACTTTCTTATTTCTTTACAGCTGATTTGGGATTTAAGAAACATTTTTTTTTCTCTTATTGAAATAACTAACTTTTTCTTTTGACGGGAAAAACATAAATACATTTAGTTTACAATGCATTTTAGTTAAAAAATTTTGAAAGCGTTTACATGCTCTCTCAGTAATGTTAACCAACCAATTCCAGAGATTGTATCATACAGAACATTGACATCATATTAAGCATAATGTTACGAAGAGGTTTTTAGAAAGTTATATATACAATTTTATAATATGTAATTTAAAAATAACTTCAATTAGAAAAAGGTATCAAAATTCTGCATACTCTTTATTTTAATATATGCAATATTTTAATAGGAGTATTTTGAATATAAGTTTAGTAAACAAAATGTTAAAGAAAATATTTTGTTTTAAAATCTCATGCTATGAATTTCTTGGTACTCCACGGTCGACAATATTACATTAATTTTATTTCATTTTCTTATAGAAAATTTGTAGCATTTGTAATAATTTTCTCATCATTTTCCACTATTTTTCCATTAGTGACATTTTAAAGCCCCAGTGATTAAATTAGGGAATCATGCCAAAAGAAAAGGCAGTAGTGCCAAAAATTAAGATCTTTTCGTGTTTCTTTATGACTCCTTACCAAATGTCATCATCCTTCCGGCAAAAGAAGACTAAAAACTGAGTGACTAATTATAATCTCGCTTGTCAAAATTAGCTTATTAATCAAGGCTCTTCTTTCACTAAAAATATACCTTGAGAAAGTGTGCCGGCGAAAATCTATGGCAATTAATCAACGGTCGTGAAAAGGAAAGTGAAACGTCTGTTTTTTGTGTAATGATTACAAAGCGTCTATCAAAAGTCTGGAAAGACCTCGGTTTAAATACAAAGGTCGACCAAGAGAGCGTTTCTCGTGAATACAAGTAACATTGGTCGAAACCTTAGCAACATCTAGTAGTTGCATTTTTTGTTGCTGTTGTTAACGGTTCAAGATTTTCACGTAGTTAAATGAAAGCGATATTTAACAACCAGCGTGCCGCTATTCATTAGTTATGTAAAAGAATTGATACGTTTAAATTACCAAGTTAATCATTATGTTGTAGCTTGTCAACTATTAAATTTTCTTTGTGTAGCTGAAATTTTTTTTTTTAGGGGAAAAAAATAAAACTGCCTTTTCAAGCTAAAGTTTTATTTAAAGATGCATAAATTTAATTATGAAAAAAATTTAGTGTAAATATAAATCAGTGATTTAAATTGTATGAATTCAAAGCATTCGTTGTGTGATTTTTTACAGATGACTATTGAAAAAGATATGGTAGCACTTTTAAAACGATAAAAAGAAAAAAAAAAAAGTAAAACACTGAGATTTATCTTTTTCTTTTCAACGTTCCCTCTATCTTTGTCGAGGTGTCCTTCATTTGTGCGTGTGTGTATGTACGATAGTAGATCATTTACATTTTTGTTATTGATAATAAAAAGAATTACTTATTAAAATATTCGATTATAAATTACATATTATCCATCATATCTAGTATTTAAATTAAAACTATTTAATTGTAAACAAACTTAAGCTTACATATTAAATTATATATTCATAAATACATTCGTTCATATGTAGGACACGGATAAGTTTAAAAAATACCAAATAGAACAATTGCAAATCGTGGGCAAAATGCAGGTTGCAAAAATGAACTGAGATATAGCCATGAAATTAACAAAATGTTAACATGCTGAGTATAATATTATCCAGAAGTACGTGTCACAGAATATTAAAATCCGTTAGCTAGAAGATTGAATTCTAGTCAAACACGTATTTAGAGATGTATTCCGATAGCATGGAGAAACTCATTTTCCTTCCTATTTGTATTAAAATTTTTATATGTATAAACACTAGATATATATATATATATATATATATATATATATATATATATATATAAACTGCCGAAATTTTCAAATTTAATTTCTTATCGTATCTTCTAATAAATATTATACTATCTAAATCTGTAGTAAATTTTCACTACAGGTATGATATTTTATCTTTAGATAGTGTGTAATTTATATGCACAGGTACAATAAACAAACAAACAACAACAACAAAAACCGCATATATATATACAAAAGGAAGATAACTGTTCTATGCTTGAATATAAATTAAGACTTTGCCTTTCTCTGGCTACAGATAATTAATCACCTCATTTATTCATGTTAGTAAAGTGTCATGCATCATTTGTATTCACTTCACTTGGCTTTTGAATTTCAGAAAAATTTTACCACTAAAGAAATATCTTTGCTTGTAAGATACGATTTTTGATAAATTATTTACAATACGTTTGTTTGCAATGAAATAATTTTCCTTTCTTACAATAACACTCAAATTTTAATTAATGTAATCTATTATCATTTTTCTAATAAGCATTAAAATAAAATTATTATTGTTAATATGACCCATCTTTTATTTTCATCACACTGGATCTATGTTATTAAAACTATCGAATTTTATAGTATTTTTCCTTAACATTTCTTGATCAGTTTTTAATTTTCTATGGATTTTTCCTTTTATGAGGAGATTTATTACTTAAACATGTAAATATCTTTAATTATAAGTATAGTTTTTTTTTTTAACTCGTTCTATTTGTTTAAAAAAAAAAATGCTTGTTTCATGAGAATTGCTGTTTTGTTTTATATATATGAAAACAAATTTTTTTAAATCTCTTATTTCAGTTCCTTCAAAATCACCATTTACAAAAATGTGTTTCTCATTTATGCATGGTTAATTAAAAAGATAACTTCACTTCGTATTTAATGTACTTGAAAATTTTATCCAAAAATCTTTTGTATGCTATCTATCTGTTTTACAACTATTACAGTTTAAAATTCAGCTATAAAAATAATTACAATAATCTGACATAACACATGCAATAACATAATAACAACAACATAATAAATATAATAATAAAAAACATTATCTTCCGGTAATCTTTTACTGCAAAAAAATATACTATAATCAAAACATCAGTAATGATCCATTTGATAAATAAAACCTTGAAAACAGTTTAAATTTTCAGAAAAAAAAAAAAAAAAAAAAAAAAAAAATTCGCTCCCTTAGTTTGGAAAGAAACTCTCTTGCTTTTTAATCCTTTGTTTTCGAAAACACTTCCACCCTTCGATAAAAATGTTCCCGAGTGTACGCAAGGCCGATTCCGGTTGCCACTGGTTACGACAACGTGACTGGGTCACCATCGCTCGCCGCGTGACCTTGTTTCGCGCAGGATGACTTTGACCTGGACTACATTTCGCTGGCTGCTTTTGTTTCAAGCCATCGTCACGTTATGCAACTCTATTCCCCTTCGCAGGTGCCTCCTTTTTTTTTTTTTTTTTCTTCTCCCTCAACAGCTCATCCCTCGGGAAATGGGGGTGGGGGTGTAGAGAAGGGTTTTCCACTTGCGCAATACGGCAGAGGATGAAATAGGAAAGTGCGTTGAGTTGTTGTTTATCATGGGGGAGAAGATGAGTTGCAACGAATTGGAAGCTCTTTGAAAGCGATGGTGGTAAACAAGTTGTTTATGTTTTTTTCGTGGTTTTTTTTTTTTTTTTTTTTGTGGTAGTTTCGAAATATCGCTGAAAATGCTATTATGTTAGAAATTTTCGACTGAAATATATCATGTATTAATTGTTTTTATTAAATATTGTGATAAAATAGTACTACTAAAGGTATGATCTATCTAACAAGATACATTTGAAATTGTGTTAAAATTGTGATTTGAAATGCTTTTTGAATCAGTAATTTGAACTTTTGAACTTGAGGTCAAACATGTTGGAGTGCGTTTGTCAAATTCAGTGAATCTCCAGTATGTTAATCTGTAAAGAAATACTGATAAATTCAGAACATATCAGTTTGACAAGTATATTCATTAAATTTAAGTGTAAAAACTGATTAACATAAAATATCCGCAGCAAAAGTAAAAGATATTAATCACGAAGTTTGCACTACCAGAATTTTCTTTAAATTCTTTATAGTTCTATTAATAAATTGAGTTATAGTTTTCAGATTATAGAGATAAGATTCCATTTTTACAATGATTTTCAAAATACAAGACTTGATAAATTTCTTCTGCAACATGTTTCATATTAAAATCTCTTTTAAATTACTCATAATAGGAAGATTATTGATTATTTTATGATGATGTTGGTCACTTCAGCGAATCATTGTTGTTTCGTCGAAAACGAAAGATTGATGTATTCTTGTAGAACTGACTGGAATAACTTTTGCATGCTGTATTTGGAGAAAATTCTAAGAATTACAAGTCGCCGATGTGACTGCTGAAGTCACTCTATCTCCATCGAGTCAACTAATGCTAATGTTAATAACTCCATCAACTAATAATCTTCATAACTCAATAATCGAGTTAACTAATGCTAATTTTTTATTGCATTGATTGTAGCACACTCTTCTTGCTAGAATCGAACCCCATACTCATACACGTTACTAACCACTAGACCAGGTCTCCAAACTACGAGCCGCGGGGCCAAATCCATCCCGCCAGTGTCATCAATCCGGCCCGCGACAGCGAATAGTTTATTATTGCTGTAATAAGTTGGATAAAAAACACAGAATGATAATAACTCATTTTTATTTACTTGCTAGGTAAAGCTTAATGACAAGCATAATACGCAGAAAATTTAACTTAAGCATAACAACTAACAAATAATTGAAATGAATCCCACTAACATTGTAAATTAGTGAACATCCCGCGGTTACCCTCGGTAGTTATACTTACCTATTCCCGCTTTTAACCACTAGATGTCGTCAAGTGTCACGGTCGTATCGATGCACACAAATAGTAATTGTAGCAATTGAACCAGGGAATTTAGCAAGCGTATGCTCGCTCAGAGCGTACTCGGCGACTAGTCTAGAAATTATAGATAATGGCAGAAGAATTAAAACGGTTTTGGCCCTTGGTACTTACTGGAGTAAACAGTATGGCTCTAAGGCTGGAAAGTTTGGAGACCCCCTGCACTAGACTGTGGTAGGAGCAGAAATGCTTCCAATTTTTTAAACTCAATTTTTACTTCACATGAGTAGCAGCTACCATCTACTAAAAAATCGTTTCGCGAGTGTCTTATTGATCATTACTGATCTAGAGTTTAAAATAGCCGTCTAATCTAATTGCGTGTCCCAGAAAGGGAATATTTTTTCGTTCATTATCTTTCATATGTAGAGCAATGACAAATCATTTTTTTTTTTTATAACTAAACGATATGGTTATAACAATAACCTTCTATAGAGATGTAACGTGAGTCCAAGAGACGTATAAAACGTTTCAACTATTTGGAATCTAAACTTTAAATATCTTTATTAACATATTTGAATATATCTTTATTAAATATCTTTATTAACATATTGATGAATCATTTTTCAGTTAATACTTTAAGGATAGATAACACAAAAAGATACACAAAAGAATAAAGATAAACGTTATGTTTAAACACAGAATATTTTATTGAAGGATTTGATTAAAAAGCGTTTCACCGAAAAAAAAAAAAAATGACACAATTCCAAGCCATTCAAAATCTTTGATCTCAAAAATTTGTTTTCACTATTGTTTATATTAGTTCTTGGCTAGAATTATATGTAAAATTATATCCGTTAAAATTATCAAGATTAGGGAAAGCAGTTAGGTAATTAAAAATTTAAAGCTTTTATTTTTGGAATTTTTTTCTATAATTATATTTAGTGAATTCATTTAAATATCTTTGTTGTGAGAGTGAACAAAATAAGTTCTTTGGCAATCAACTTGTTTGAAACAATATAAAATGATACATTGATTATTATTTGATATTATTATGGCTGTATAATTTTCAGTTAAAAAAACAACCTAAAATACGCACACACATATATGTATACATGGGCAACATCTAACTATATAATATATATACAACATCTCATGTTTCGGAATCTGGAAGAATTGGCACCACCATAGGGCATATATATATATATATCACGTATCACAAATGATTGTCATTTTTGTTTTTATTTTAAAAATTAGCCTTTTGTGATAAAATGGAGATAAATAAAAAGATACTGCATAAAAGTTCATTCTTTTCCAAGAACACATGTTCATTTCATCTAGTTTTACGAGGAATTTAAGCGAGTAAACGAAATGATTAATGATTTAGTGCTAGTATATTTTTTCAATGACTTCCCAAGTATATTTTTATGCGACTATCATTTCATGTGATTTCATCATAGGGTGCAAATGTCATATATCACTGAAGAATTTTTTTTTACCTAGCCGTGTTCGTCCAAATTCCTTATCGCGAAGCATACAATGATAAATGAATTTCAATAACAAGCTGCGTTCCTTTAAAATTATGACTTGAATTTTTAATCTTCAAAAAAACAATCTACTTCAGAATTAAGGCCGTTAATAATCCAAGTCTAATAACTCGATATGTTTCGATATGATAATTTTACTGATGAAAACTATAATCCCCTAATCACTATACATATGAATGAATGTCACTCTCCACAACGCTCTACGATCGTGTTAGACCGGGACCTACGGTTTAGGATTCGAACCACTACAAATATCCATGGCACCGCCGAGACTCGTCGAACCCGAAAAACCTGTAGTACCGAGCGCCAGAACTTTTTGAAAACTTATTTGCTTCTAATCTTTTATTATTGAACTTAATTATTGGTGTGCATCCTAATAATCGTTTATTATCCAGTTGGTGAACAGGAAAAGTGGGGTTTTTTAACACATTTTTATTCATAAGATTTTCTGTTAATATTTTAATTCGTTTTTACTGAAAAATCTTTTTCAAATCAAATCTTTAGTTTAAAATTAAACTCTTGAAAATTAATTTTGTTAATTATCAATATCAGTTGCAGTATAACTAACGTTATTAAAATCCAAATATTATATATATTCAATTCGATGAAGGCATCGTGTTTAGCTTATGTATGCTAACTGCAAGCCATTAATGCTCCACGAAGGACTTTCTGAATAATTGGTTTGCATTTATGTTTGAATGGGGGAAAGTTGTCAGGAGTTAGTTTAATGCTACAATTCTAGAACGAATTCATATTCAAATTAAAATACTGGCAAATAAAGATTTGACATTTTTTTGTTAAGAAACAAAACATTATTTTGCTATTTAAATCAAATTCTTCATTTTTTTCTTTCCTTGCTACATTGTCCATTCTTAATAATACACCTTCATTAAAAGGGATCTAAATTATTAAATCAGATTATTTGATGTATGCATACTTCTTTAATTTTATCGAAATTTTAAATTAAACTGTTTTTTGATGTATACTCGTATTCTCGTATTAATGTGCCCTAAATCTTTAAACTGTAGCTATCATAACAATTAATCTGTTTTCATAATAAACAAATTATCTCAAAAAAATTGAGTATATAAATCGGTTTTAAACCTTTATAATAGAAGTTTTCTTTGATGCAAAAACCGGTTAAAGTGTTTTGATGTGCTTTTATCTTCTTTCTACAATTTTTTTGCCATTTTAAATATAGCTGACAAAGTGGTTATTTCTTGTCTCCATTTCTAAAAGTACAACTCATTGTATAACGACTTGTAATTTCTGTTCATCTGATAAAAATAGGCAAACAGGTTGTTGAACTGTACCTGAATATGTTTCACAGGTTAATACCGAGTGTTTCAGTTGCTTTTAAACGGGCTTCCTGCGGTTTAAAGCCTGTACCATAGATGTAAGTCGTGCATTAAAAAATAGGGCAAATGCCGCCTCAAACTTACACACTTTTGGCTATCCACTTATTTATTTTATTAGTTATTTATTTATTTTACTTTTTCGCCTAAAATGATTTACCAGCATCTGTTTTCTATTTCTGTAATTTATTAAAAAGCTTTTTATTCATTTATTTTTTTTAAGAAATCTGGTTCACAGTAAAAGGGATAGTTAAAATACGATAGTATTTTATTTAACATTTTTTTAAAATTGTTATTTAATTGTATACAATATTAGTTTTTCTAGATATGACAGAGTTAGTTTCCTTTATTGAGTGTATTTTTTTTTAATGGAATTTATGGGAAGCAGAGAAAATTGTTTTGTCAACTAAAATGGAAAATTTAACCAATAAATCAATTTATAAAAATCTTTATTGCATATATTACCTTCTACATAATTGCTGTATTTAATCAAAAAAGAATGCTGTATTGCTAGTATTTCGAATATATTATCTTCAGTAGAAAAGTTAATTCCTCCATTAGTTGGACACAATACTTAGCATTTAGTGATTTTAAAGATGCAAATAATCTGTAAATATATTTAAAATTAAAATTTTTTTCACTGTAATGAAATTTTGAGAAATTCACTGCATTTAACAGAAATGATAAAACTGATGTACTTCCAGTAAATAATACATAATAAAAATGAAATAAAAGTCATCCAATGAAATTTACGTTTTCTAAAAACAAATCCTAGAGTTAAGTACCTTAAACCTCTTAAGTTACTTGAACCTCCTTAAGGTACCCAGTAAAAGCATTACTTCTTCCATGAATTTTGGGGCACCCTAGGATATGGAACGAATGAAGAATGTATAACCGAGCTACTACTGTATATGTAAAACTGTATTATATATGCTTGTATTTTTTTTATACGTCTGTTTATATTTAAAATCACGCAATCATCTTTCATGTAATCACTTTAAAAAAAAAAAAAGAGTACATTTTAAGTTTAATGACACATTTGTTCTTCAGCGCGTAACTCATTAAGGCATCGCAGTCACGTTCTCCATTAGTTTTCCGTTAAGAGGTTCCCAAACGCTACGGTAGTGCTAATGAGAAGCAGTGTGTAAGTGCAACTAAAGCAGTCCAACCCCTTCGTGCTACCACGTGCTCTCTGGAGGTCTACGAACTACCTGCTCCCGTCCTTTGACCCCATCAAAGATGACGCGGGATGCCTACGATTGCACGTCGCCCCCAAAAATGCGGTCAACCCTTCTATCTGAAGCACATTGACACCGGCCCATTCGAAACGCCACGCTATTCTTAGACGCTTTGACGAACAATTCGTTTGGAGGCATTTTAACAGCAAAAAAACAGTTGCGTTGTTTGAAGAACGGGGATTTCTTTGGTGTTTATGGACTGCGATGACCGATAGGACAATGATAAAGAGAAAGGTGGATTTAATCGGTTTTTTCATCAAGAGCTATTCGGATTGCTGCAGTGTTTAGAAGAACCCTAACCGGGTTAACCATGCAAATATGCCTTTTATCAGATATACCTTATCCTTTATTAAGGCAATACCGTTTGGGGTTTACCCGAAAAATTTGAATAGAAGTCATCTTGTGAATTTTTATCGTCTAATTGTGATTCTTGAGGAATGAAACGGTGTCAATGGTATGTGGGTAGAGTGTTGAAATTCTTATAATCCGAAGTACTACGATAGAAACAGTAAACAAAGTGTATTTACAAATAAATTGTATACAACTGTTTCTTACTCTAATTATTGTTTGTGTTAAAATTAATGGAACGAGAAAAAGTGCTTTAATTTTACCCCTAAAGTAAAAAATAATTTCTGAAAATATTTTAATAAGCACATATTACATATATATATATATATATATATATATATATATATATATATATTTTACTTCTCAAAAACACAAATATCATTTCGATTTTTAATTTAAAATACATGTATAGATAATGAATGTAATAAAGAATTGATATCCGCATCGAATAAAATGTACTCTGAATAAATTTACGTTATACGTTGAATAAAATTTAAAAAGCATATGTTTCCGATGTAAAAATCTTTTTTTCGATTACTACTAATATTATGTTAGCGAAAATAATATAAAACAAAACGTATTGAATTTTCCTTTACGAAAGTATAATTAAGGAATAACGAGAAATTAACTATTATTTCGAAGTTAAAGTAGAGTATATTTTTTTCTTATTTTAATTAGAGACGAAAAATTTTTTTTCTCTCCACAATGTTACGATGGTAGCTTTTTATTCACTTTAAAAGGTACTCAGTAAAATTTCATTATTATTTTTTTTGTGACATTTTGCTTGCACTTAAATTTTGTATTCTGTTTTACTCGCATACTTTTTGGTTATTTTAGAAGTTTTTTTCTGGTAAATTAATATTTAATATCATAGTAAAAATTAAATTAAAATTTTCCTGATCGCAAAAATAATTTTCTTAAGGTTATTTAAAAATTCACATTAAAGTCTACTTTTTTTTCTTCTTTTATGTCAAAATTAAAAATTTGAATTCTATTCTACTGATATTTTTAATTGACTTTTTTTGGTGGTCCGTAAAATTTTATCCAATATTGTTCAGTTTAATAAATATTATTATCCTTTACTTTTTTTTAAAAAAGATTAATATTTTACTTAATAATTAAAATGAATTTTACAGTTTAGATACAAAAAATAATTTGTTAATGAAGGACTTAAAAAGGTTATGGGTTCCATACAATTGCCAGTGAAAAAATTCCTACCTCATCATCATAATAATATTTTTATACTCATAATCAAATAAAAATCTAGTTGTTTTCAAATACAATGAATTATTGTAAAGTTATTAATTCTTCTGCTTCGTTGGCGCTACAGCCCCATGGTGGGCCAAGGCTGTTTGCCTATTAACAGATTTTGAAACGGCAGATGTTGTCTTTTTACGGGATAGGGATGTCAGCCCTACGACCAACAGTCATATGAGACCTTGGCCTACGTTTTAAAGTGGATTCCGAAGCACTACAAACATCCGCCTGGGACTCGAACCTGAAACTTGTGGCACCGAGCTCCAGTCACTCGGCCATCTGGTCCCAAAGTTATTAATAATAAAAAATTTTTTTTTTCGTTGGATATCAGTGGACCTTGTATTGCGTTTATGTATGTCACGAATAGCCCATCGATTGTCGGAGGATATTACTTTCCTGAAGGATTTTTTAGGGATAACTCAATCTCTCATTTGCGTATCGTATTGAAGAAATCTGAAAAAACTAATTTGGCATACTAGTGATTCGAAATACTTGACGACGTTGCCACAATTGCCATCGAATTTGTTTGTAAAAGCAGTGACAGCAAAGAAGACCGCCTTATGAATCCTCCTGTATGTTATCTGCGGAACTCACTTTTGGAGCCGAGTCGGGAATAAGGTTAACGTATTTGACTTTTGAAGCTTGGAGCGAAACCTAAGAAAGGATGTCCAATAGAACGCTTCCCGTTTATATGAGATAAATCCATGAAAAGTACACACATTGGACTCGAGGGGATAAGGTGGAATTTGCCATCTCCGATCATTCATTCTGGTGGCCAAATGTGGGTCAGTGTAGCTGTAATGAACTCCTGGTAAAGCTGAATCTTCTACATAGCTACCCCAGGATAGTGTATATAGTGGTGAATATGGAGTATCCTCATTTCTTAAAAAAAAAAAGTGACTGCAGTGAACTCCTCTAGGGGATTCGAACCTACACGTTATCACTAAGTCACGAGTCAGGCAAGAATTGAATATCTAACTTCACATTGAAAGAGATTTTTAGTTGCTGAACGATATGGTGTCAACGATGGGGTTAAAATTCATCAACTTTATCAGCAATTTGTCAGATCGAGTATTGCGATTCGCGTCACAATGGCATCTTTTATTTATCCTCCTCGCAACCTCATTCGCTTCCTCCCTCCCAACACGTGTTCATCTGAGTTATTCCGCCCCAAACATGCGCGCAGGTACAGGAGCAATCACCCCGGAGAAAACAACTTTCGATGCGTATGGACTACTTAGAGCAAGAGTGAATAGAGTCTTGCTCGGAGGTTAGTCAACTGTCACGGTCAGGGTTGATCGACCCGCTGGAGGAAAACGCGAGGGGGACGAACGAACCCAAACTCTTCCCAAGTAGGTCATTGTGTTATGAAAATTCCATCTTCTGCACTGGAGCCGGATGCCCAGAATGGCATGGACGTGAGAACACTCTCTTGCTAGAAATGGGGACTTGCCGTTGCTGCTGCTGAAGCAATTAGACCACGGTTGAACGAACCTCCGTTTTCTTCGGTGTTACTCTTTTATTTTATTATTATTATCATTACTTGTGCGAGGCGATTTTGTTTTGTTTTGACGTGTTGTGCGTTTTTCTATTTTTAGAAGTCGCCGAGGATCTTCTTTCGCCCCTCGGTGTGTGTGTCGGTGGGTTTTTCGCATGTTCGTCAACACGTGGTTGGTTGTTAACCTCATTTTTCTTTTTTTTTTTTTCATTCCATCATGCGATTGAATGTGGTTCTCTGAACTTTCGTCGTCCGTTTGGTTTGCCCGTTGTGAAAAACCGCAATTCCCAATTGAGTTGATGATGCTGGACGACAAAAAAGGATGCGGATATTTGAATTGGGAAATTTGAATCTGAAATCTCAAAATGGAATATTGATGGCTGTCGTTAACGCTATTCGTGGGAATGGGGTTAAGGAAACTGAGATTCTGAGAAAGCTCCTTTCATTAAAAGATTCTATTAACCTTGCTAAGTTCTTTAAAAACGTATGTCATCTTCGCGCGTTGCGTAAAGCGTTTGCTAACTACGTATGCTATATCTGCTAAGATATTCAGATTGTATAATTAATGTACTCGTGTACTCCTCTCTCAATGTATTTAGTAAAGCGTTATGTTGTTAAAAAATAATTTTATAGTAGATTTACAAAGTACAAGTAAAATAAAAATTAAGGAATTTTTAAATATCAATAATTTTTAAATATTTTTATGGGTTAAAAAAAAAAAAAAATAGAGTTTAATTTTAAATAAGTTCGTTTTTGAAAGTATATTGTTAAACTATAAATAAGTATTTTATTTTCTTAATATTTTATTATAACAATTTATGTTATTTTTTTTTATCTGGAATGGATTTAATTAACTTTAATTGTCTTTAAACTTATCAAATTTATCAGACTAAAATCTTTATCTTAAATACATTATTTCAACACTTATATTAAAAAAAAAAAAAAAAAAATCCGTTGATGTATTATACTAAATCACTTAATTTTTTTATACATTTTAAATCTTATTTTTTGTATTTATTAAAAATTATTTAGAAGAAAAAAAAAGATTATTTAGAAGATGAAACGAAATGAATTTATCTATATAAAAAGATTGATCTATATATAAACGTATAATGCTATTTGCATCGAATGATATTTTTTTTTTTAATTCAAGCTCCTGATAAGTCCAATTTTTATTTTTAATAGAAATAAAAATTACAAAAATATATGAAGTAGCAAATATATAAAAATACATATAAATTTCACTTAAATCAAGATCAGAGTAAAATTGAAAAATAACATATCTTCATTAAAAACAGTGTAAATGGCATTTTCAAAAATAAAAAAAACTATAAGGTGCTGTAATGTGTTTTGCTTTATATGATATAAACCAGTCAAATCTACAAAATAAATTCGTACTTGCAGGGAAAAAAATACTTTACGTGTCTTACAGAGGAAAAAATGGGGGTTATGTTTAAAAGTAATAATCACTTAAAAATAAAATGATATTATTACTAAAATTAGTATTATATTTAAATAATATATCGTTTTTGTAACAAAATGTTACATTTTTACAATAAATTAAAGTAGGTTAAATTATGATATTGCATCTTTAAATATCTTTATAACTGCATGACAATATGATCACATACATAACAATAACAATATGATCTAAATATCAATTATCTATGTTATATACATATACATAACAATATGATCTAAATTATTTATTAGTAGTAAGAGCTTTAATCTATCCTATTTATGTTGTGTCAAACTTTTATGAAGTCATTATTATAAAAATGTCTTGTGTTGCTTCTTTTAACCGTCGAAGTTATATAATTTTTAATTCATATTTTCTTATCATCTCTGCAAAATGTTTATTGAATTTTATTTTTCTTACAGGAATTTGAATTTTTCCACAATTGCTAATGAAGATGACGAATTTGGGTACTCGCGTAAAAAGTCAGCACGAGTAAGTGATTATTCATTTATTTTTCACCAACGTAACGCACTCATTAATGTATTCATTTGCACAAACAGCTCATTTGTGTCATCTGTTATTTTTCTTCTAAGCGTCGATGTATATGAGAATTTCAATAATTTTATGCAGTCCGTGAATTATAAATGTTCAATTTCGAAACATGATTTGTTTTTTTCACTTCATTAATTATTTGCATTTTTTTTTTTTTATATATAATTAAAAAAACTCCATTCTTTCAACAAAAAAAAAAAAATTTGAAAATTTCTGATTAAAAGGGTTTTAAAAAATTAAATTTTTATCCTAATTAGAAATTCTTACGTTTTTCATAGTAATAGTTCAGAAATTTCAAAACTGTGCAAATTAAAACTGAGAGAAGGAAAAATTTTAATAAATAAAATTATTATAATTTATTATAATAATTATTATTTATAGAAATTATTTTAATAAATTATAGGTTATTATTGTTATATATTTATAGATTTGTAAGATACGATTGATATTATTGATTAGTGATTTATATCTAGAAAAATCCCCAAAAATTTGCAGTAGAGTACGCCGAACAGCCTTATTAGACCGAGACCTGGCAGTTTAAAGTGGATTCTGAACCACTACAAACATCCATGGCACCGCTGGGACTCGAACCGAAGCCTGTGGCACCGAGCGCCAGAGCGCTAGTCACTCGGCTATCAGTCCCCATTTGAAAATAATAGAATAAAAATAAGTTATAATTTATGTGTACTTTTATACTCATTTTAAATCATATCAACAAGTGTTCTTTAACAGTCTTACTACGAAAAATATTTAAATAGCACAAATTTTATGAGAATTTTGGGACCTTAATATGCCATTTTTATTTATTTGAGCAAATAAATAAATGTATTTTGTGCTAAAAAATCTATATGCCTAAAAGCCATCTAAAAAGGAATTATGCAATGTAAGTCATTCGTTGAAAATAAATATTTAAAAAAAAAGGGCTCTATCATTGCTTTTCTGTGTTTGATATTGCAATTATGACATGTGAGTTCATCAGCTTTACCAACTAATCAATGTTTAAAGATGGATTAAGTAATACAAGCCTTTTTTATATATATGATAAAGAGATATTTATGCAACGTGAGTTATGTTCACGTGCTGATGTTAGTTTACCCATGTACGACGAGTAGAGTGGAAACACAAGTTCGATATCTGGGCCATTTTTTTTTTTTTTTTTTTTTTTTTTTTTTTTTTCTTTTCTCTCTGTGGAACCGATTTTGTTAGACAAGAAAAGTTGCCTTTATTCCAATATGGAAATTTCACAAAAATTTGAAAAATATGTAGTAATTTAATTTTTTTTTAAATAGTTTTCATTTAATTAGTTAATAATGTATTGCAAATTTAGTGAAATAAATTTAGGAATCATTTAAATTCAGTGTAGTTGAAAAAAATAATGTAAACTGAGTTTAAAAAATAATATATTTGATTTGCAAGATATATATATGTATATTAGTGTTGTGGCTATGGGTGTCACAGGTTTCGCGTTCGAGTCCCGGCAGTGCCATGGATGTTTGTAGTGGTTCGAATCCACTTTAAACTGTAGGTCCAGGTTTAGTGCTGAGTTTAAAACTGACATCCCTACCCCTTAAAAGATAAATATATCTGTCTCGAAATTGCCAGTAAGCGTACGACTTTTTTGCCGACCATGGGACTGTTGTGTATATATATATATATATATAGAAGAAAAATATATATCTTCTTCTATAATGACGGCTATAAGCCCCATGGTGAATATATATATATATATATATATATATATATATATATATATATATATATATATATATTTATATATTATGTTAACAAATAGAAACTTATTTATAAATTTTAAAACTATTTTTCCAAATTAAAAAAATATTGATTTAATATTGGTTCAAAATTTCTAACCTTATTTAACCTTCACGTTATTTGTTTTCTCAACTTTGATATTATTTTTAATTATAATCCAACTGGACATAACTTTAATAGCATTTCTAAACAACACACATGAAGAATTTTTATACAATCATATAAAAATTCCTATAATTACCTCCTATAATTTCTCTTTTTCCCTTCGTCTATCGAGCTTGTTTTGCAATAAATACCAGCGATGGTAAACACTTATGGTAAAACACAATTCACGTAAAAAAACTTTATTTTGCTTCATTCTATTAAAATCGGCCGAATCGTTGTGGCTCTTTTAAAAGGAAATGAAGTTTATATTTCAGTTTTATTAATTTTATGATAAATATCCTTTTTATTCGGCAACGATTCGGAAAACGTGTATCATTAAATATATGACTGGTATTGAATTGCAAATCAACTAGTCTCAAATTTAACTTCCAATGACGCGTTGACCGGTCTCAGCCATTGTAGTGTCTATTTAAATTTATTGAATTGGAAACTAAGCCGTTATTACATTCTAATAACGTTATGTATTGCCCATAATATTTTATGTTAGTGAAAATTTTAAAATATTAGATTATATGAAGTGCATTTTACTTTGGATTATTTATACATTTTTTGGAAAATTCAGGGGAATTTGTTTAAGCTATTTTACATTGCAAAATTTAGTTCTTTGTTATATTCCGGAAGTTAATTCAATCAAGTAATGAATTAATTCAGTCAAGTAATAATTAATTAATGAATTGATACATTAATTAATTAATGAATGAATTATGTAATTTAAAATATTTCTGAAATTTGCTTTATCAAATTCCAGTTTTTTTTCCTATAGTATTTCCGAAGCTATTTATTTCAATAAAGTTTCAAAAATTGTACATCATTTAAAAAAGGTTTGATGAATACAAAGACTTAACTGCTTTGAAACAATGAGGTGACTCATTAAAAATTTTCAACAAAATGCCTCGCATTGCCAGCTTACATATATAGAGTTTTCCTAGTTTTCTTCAGTATGATACGCAAATGTAAGGAAATTATCCTTAAAAAGTTCATGTTCATTCTGCTGTATGTGCTGAATGACCTAATTGACAAGCTTTACTAAAAATGCATTGTTTAGAGTAAATGTTGCTTTTTTTTTTTTACCCTTTTATCTGATAATTACTATTTCTTTTTAAATTAACGTCATTTTGTTGTTGCTGGTGTTGGAGATAATTATTTAACAATCAGATATAAAATAATATGTCTTTCCTTATAAACCATTTACAATCGTTACAAATTGGCAATTCATCTTTGAATAGTTACTGCTGTATCAGACAATTAGTTTCATTTTTTAAAATGCTAATGTCTTTTATTCAAGGTATATAAGGCCGGTCATTCCTCTCAACAAGGATTAAAGTTCAAAAAAAAAAAAATGCCAAACAAACCGAGCATCATTCGCGATGTAGGTCTCTTCTCCTAAGAAACTGGGACATGAATCAAATCTTGTCGTGGACCACTGGTCAGCCGAAATTAGACTTCTTTGTGACGTCACGAAGACTGTTAACCGCTCACCTTTCAAGGCCGTAAATGACGGTGAAAGACCTTTGAGGAACGCCCTCCCCTGTTATTGTTTGGAACACAGGTAGGCTGCCATTTACGTGAACCAACCTGTAAACTTGGTTTTCACGTGGCGTCTCTCTCGATGCAAATAATGCCATTGGCCCCCACGTGGGTAGTTGGTTCAATGATCTCATGGGAAAACAATGGAATAATTGTCGAGGATGGTTGCTGATCGCACATGCATGATTTCTCCTCCAATGATCGTGTGAGCGAGTCATCTTAACCCCAAATGAATGAAATTAATATTAGAAAATTTTAATTTCATGGACCTTATATAACACTGTTTATTTGATAAAATTCCCATAAAGTTTGAATTGAGGAGTTCATTTCGAAGGCTGTCCGGACGAGTCAAACTGAAACTTCTCGGGATCTACTCTTTGTGGAGTTATACCAAATTTTACAATTGGTTTGAAGAAGTGGGTGGAAGGCTCTATGTCAATTTCTTGAGAAGTTTTAGCTTCAAAAAAAGACATGGAAACAAAAATCTAACTATCCCAAATCCTTCGAATAATTACAGGGGAGCTACCTGGTTCATTAGAAATGACTTGTTGCATCACAAATAGAATCAATAGACGATCATATTGCGAAGCTTTGAAGAAAGTTGTTTTTAAATATTGAGAAAAATAAAAATAAATAAATTAATTAAAGATCAACTATTCTTTCGTCCACAACGAAGGTAAATGCCATTACCAATATTTCACTACAGGATGGAATCATGACCTCCAGCCTCCTTAACTTTTAACTCCTTAACTTGTCCATCTTCAATCCACAACCAACTTTAAATACTTATATATGATTCACTTATAGCATATAGAATTTTCGAATTAAATAGAAATGCAACAAATATTTATCTCAAAATTTTCTTTTATCATTTTATGAAAATTCATTTTATTAATAACTGTCTAGATTAGGACTTTTAAAAAATAATGTCCCAAACATCAGAGGGGTCACAAAAAATTTGAAATTTTCTTTCTTTTAGCATTTATTATTATTATTATTATTATTATTTTCAAGTTAAAAAGTTGTTTTTTTTCTCTTCCACTAACATTGGGTGATTTTATTATTTTTTTACCACCTCCTATAGTACCATATTAAAATTACTTTAAATTCAATTTAAAAATTTTTTGCAATTATTTACACATTTTTTTATGATTTATTATCTGATAATTATTACACTTATACAGTCCTTGACACGCTGATTTATTGCATTTATATAATAAAATATAGACATCATATGATGTTATCTTCATTTTGACGCCGTCGTTTGAAAATTCTAAATTTGAAATTGATCGCGAACCAAAAATGTTTTTCAAAACCACTGGCTTATGGCAATAATTATTTCAATTTGATAATTTATTTTACCATAATTCACTTTTTTTAACGCAAAGCAAACAACTTTTTTTCTTCAAACAGCTGTTGAAAAGTTGTTTTCAGGAAAGAACTAATAAATACTGAATAAACACATGGCGTGATTTTTAAACACCTTTTTGGAAACAAACGAGGATAAATGGTTGTTACATTTCGAGCTGCCGCCCTACTCCACCACCGTAAAGACCTCATCAGAGCGATATTTATTTTTAAAAAGGGGCGGTTCGGATAACTTATAGCGACTACCGACGCATCTTTCTACCGGCTTGAAGGTGCAATAACCAGAGGATGTGTTAACAGCCGACTCATTTCGGAGTGGAAACGACTCACACTCATGGAGTCAGTTCTCGACTGGAAGACTCATTAAGTCGGACTTGTCAGTCTTCTTTTGCACGTGGGCAGAGATTGACTTCTGAGTTTTCGCGGAATTATCTCTGACTCGAAGACGACCTGGATGTTAATTTGACGATAAATCTTAAAAAATGAACGAGAATTGGTTTTAAAAAGCCACGGAAGAAGTTTCAGAGAAAATTTTATTTAAAAATGGCACTTATAGCGAGAACTTTCGACGTTCTTTATATTTCATATTTTTTTCCACATAAAATTTTAAAAACATCAGCATTGATGATGAAAGATTAAAAAAATAATAAAAAGGAATAGTATATTAGACATTTTGTGAGGTTTGAATCCATGCTTTTGTAGGTCCCGGTCTATTCTAATAAAACCGAAGAATAAAATAGAAGAATGGGGAGATAATCACTTTAATTATAATATCATTGTATGGATCAATTCGAATGAAGAGATACTTGTGTTTTCGGATTATGAACTCATCAGCAACTAAAAATCAATGGGAAATGACTTAATAGATTTTTTCAAAAGTAGAAATGTTTTAAACATTCATAAATTTAAAATAAATGGCAAATTATTTTAAAACATTGGTGTATGGATGAAAGATTAAAAAATAATAATAATAATAATTTTAAAATAATATTTTCTTTAGTTTGATATGCTTTTTTTTCTAGTAAAACATCGAAAATAATTATAAAGAATCTATAATCACTTTAAATATTGATTGTATGTCAATTCAATGTAGTATAATATGGATATCTATTTAAGATAAACATTAAAATTTTTATTGCTAATCATTCCAAATTCTTTTTGGACCAGATATGCATAAAGGCCAAATTTTAAATCTTTTCTTTAGATAATTTTTTTTGGAAACTCTAAACATATCAACTTTGATGATGTCCAAAAAAGATAAAAACTAATCAGTCCAAATTGGTTTAAAATTACTGGCTTGTTAGAAAAATATCTGATTGGAAACATATTAAAAAAAAAAAAGATCGAGAAAGATTTCAAAAATTAATTTAATAAAAGAAACTAAAAAATAATCATGAAATAATGTCATTAATATCAATGATACAATTTTTTATTGTTAAAAAAACATTGGGAAAGATTTTGTAAATTAATTTAACAAAAGAAACTAAAAATAATCATGTAGTATTATTTAATGCCATTAATATCTCAATGATATAAATTTTTTTCTCCCTATTATTTATTGTTGCCATTTACTTTTTGACTGTTACGAAACGTAATCTTGATTAGCTCTAGATGATTTTCGTTATATTTATAAAGGCATTTAAAGTCAATTGCGAAAATTTTCCGAGATTATTATTATTATTATTCTATGTATTTATTTATCTGTCCTTCGCTTCCTAATATCGACAGTTCTACCTTAATCCAATCAAGAATATTCTGTTTCTTTTTTTCTATTCACCAACAACGATCCACGTGTACTGAGTTCTTTCTGATCGATGAAGTACAGCTAACAAACGTCACGACGCACCATGAAAGTGTGCTAAAGTCACCCAATAGTACACGTGCTTTAAGGCACGGGGGAAATAACAGCGAGCGCCAGGAACACACGGAGAGGGGGGGATGGAACTAGAATTTTTATTTGAAGAGAGAAAAGAAAGAAATGAAATGAAACGAAACAACCGCAAGTCACTGGAGGAAATATGTGGCTGCTGCTGGCGTTGCGTAAATTCGGGATGTGGCAGAGGCACGTGCTTGAAGCACGTGATCTTGCTACTCCCTTCTCTCTCTCCTTCCCCCAACCTTTCTCGTTTTCACAAGTCTCCTCTTTCTTATTTCTTTTCTTTTTTTCTTCTCCATTCTCTTCCTATACGAATTGCAATCAGAATCGATAAGGAAGGGGATTGTGGAAAGTAATACAAAGAAAGTAATAGGAGTATGTAGTGATATGGCACATAATTTATGGACAAGTTTAAGTAAAATGGTGTGAGGTTGGGTTTTTGTGGGTGACAGCTTTGGGTTTTACTCTGAAGAAATTTATATTCTATTATAGTTTTTGAATTTATTTTGTTTTTAATTATTATTATTATTATTATTATTGGTTTTATTTTGTACTCCGTCTTTTGTTTATCAGCACATACTTTAAAATAAAATTAATTTAAAATGCCTTATAACGTTTCGTCTCATTACAATGAGTTGTCCGATTATAATGTGGATATTCGTATTCAGGGGTCAACTGTTGCGGATTCTTTGTAGTTACTATGAGGAGAAAATAATAAATTTGGGTTAACTATGGATTACAAGAAAAGCTAATACTTCAATGAAAATTTTTGAACGTTAATTTTCTAACTTTCTTCATTGGCTTAATAGCTCCATGGTGGGCCAAAACCGTCTGCAGATTTCGAGACAGGAGATGTTTTCTTTTACTAAGTAGGGTTTTCCGCTTTAGGGTTTAGTAGGGTTTTTCCAGAGAAAAATAAAATAAAATAAATGATAGCCTGAAAACCCTGGCGCTCTATCCTCCAGGTTTCTGGTTCGAATCCCGGCTGCGCCGTGGATATTTGTAGTGGTTCGGAATCCACTTGAAACCGTAGGTCCCAATCTTATACGACCGTAGAGCGTCACAGAGCCCAATCAGACGTCTCGCCCACATCATTCCCAAACTGTAAAGGGGCAACTCAGCTCTAGCCACAGTGATGTGGTGTGCTGTAGTAGTAGTAATAACTGTTAGGCGTAGGGCTAACAACTGTACTCCGTAAAAAAAGAAAACATCTGTCTAGAAATGTGCCAGTATGCAGACGGCCTTGGCCCACCATGGGGGCTGTTGAGCCACTGAAGAAGATAGATTATTCAATTTTGCGTATTGTAACAAGATGTTTCGTCTTTAAAATCTCTGTTTTTTGTCATTACTTAAAAAGACATGTTGATTTTAGTGATTCTTTTTCAAACCCCAATTGATAAATATGTTCTTCAATAAAAATAAAATAATTATTGGGGTTTATTTTATATAAAAATAAATATCTCGACTGACTTTATAAATCTCACAAGTATATTTCTACTTTTTAATCAAATTAAGCAAGCTTCAAAAAATGAATATGTCATCTGGATGAAAGTTCAATTTTGTATAAACATGATGCTTGTAATTATATAATTATCATTTTGCATGTTATCATTGTTTAACATTAGAAACAATTTGATGTGCAAATGTATTATATATAATAAGCAATTTCTTGTAGCTAAGTCATCCGGAAAAAAACCCTTCTAATTTTATCTATGAGAAATTTTTTTGATTCTGATCTTCTCATATTGATAAACTGACGTTAATGCCGTGTTGCACGTTAATTATTACCATTTAATTGAGATGATTTGCAAAGTAATACGTTGTTGCTTCCTCTTGGAATAATCGCGTTCGTTTTGTTCGAATCTATCCGCTGCTCTTTTGTTTCGAGCTCACATTTGACGTCAAGGCTAAAATGTTTTTACGCGGAAGCCCTGTCGTCGTAAATCACGTGCTTCTCTTAAAAGTTCAAACAGTCGTGTGCAAAAGCTGAGTAGAAGGCGCTGTGAAAAGGATAAACAATTTTTTTATCTTGCCTTCTTTCAACTATCAGTGCAATTATCACTTGAGTTAGCTACTAAATGTAAGTGATTTTTATTTTTAAACGTTTATATAAAGCAAGGGTGTTTGTGTATCGAAATTTCCAATAATTTGTATAATTTATTTATTTGTTACGTTTGTTTTTCTACTACTTCAAAAATTTCACGCTATCCTTTCCATTCAGAAATATTTTCGAAAACGCTTATTTTTCGTAAACTTAATAAAGCTTAAAATATGTATTAATGTAAGATGGAATTGATGTATTATTTTTCTTCTTCTTCATTGGCGCAACAATTGGCTAGCACTCAGGTCTTTGGTACCATTGGCTTCAGGTTCAAATCCTGGCTGTGTAATGGATGTTTGTGAGTGGTTCGGAATCTATGTTAAACTGTAGGTCTCGGTCTAATTAGTCTAAATTTTACACAAGATGATCGTAGAGTGACAAACCAAATTATTGGCGCTACAGCCCAATGGTGGGCCAAGGGTGTCTGTTGGCCTACTGGCAGATTCCGAAAGAGGAGATGTTTTCTTTTTACGGAGTAGGGTTCTCAGCCCTACGCTATACAGTCATATTAGACTAAGGAATATAATTTAAAGTGGATTCTGGGCCCCTACAAACATCCATATCACTGCCGGCACTGAAACCCAAAACCTGCGGCACCGAACGCCGGAGCGGTAGTGACTTAGCCATCAGGCCCAAAATTGATATATAGATATGTAAAATGTGCTTTCACAACAAATTTTATATTGCAGTTTTTCTGGGAAAATAGTGCTGCTGTAATTTTATTTACTTTCAGTTTCAAAAATCTGACACGTAGTTAGAAAATTTCAATGGCCACAATCACTCCATTATAAGTACTTGACAAATGATAAATTTGACTGAAATGAATACATGTTGTGTATAAACTGGAAAAGCATAATTGATGTATAAAGGTTTTTTTTTTTTTTTTTTTTTTTTTTTTTTTTTTTTTTTTTTTTGTAAAATGTAAAGTTTTGTTTTATATTTTTACTGAATTACTACAAGGGTGTCTATATTACGGACTTGCAAAATATTGAAGTATTTTATTAATTATTGTATTCAATATTTATATGTAAAATCTAAGTGCGAATTAGATATTGATGAAGTCTGAGACGTGTCTCGATTTGTAAGTTCTGCTTACTAATAAAAATGCCAAAGATAAAAAAAAAAAAAAAACTGAAATTGAAATAATGATGAAATAATACATTTTTTTTTTTTTTTTTTTTGTAGCGCCAGATATTGAGTTTTGCTCATGACTGTCATTTGCACTGCGCGTGCTGACTTATATCATATTATTGGAATTTTTATTGAACTGCTTATCTAAAAAAAAAAAAGATAAAACAAGTAGTTTCACTCTGAAATCTCTATCAAATGTGATACAGTAAATGCAAGCGTGTGAACTGATATCTTTATAGATGATTTCCAAAGACTAGTGTGACGTTATTGACTATCAACGCACTTTGTATACAGATTTCAATTCACCAGCCAAAATGATTTTGATTCTTTTTTTTTTTTCCCCAATGGCAGATTATGAACAGTTACAGCAAAAAAAAGAACCAAAAAAAAAAAAGAACATACAACATACAACAACAACAAAATAATACAACAAAACATGCTGAAACAGAGTTCATTAATCTAACAATCATGCCAAGTTGCAGATCTTTTAGCCACTAAAAAGTGTTACCAGGTGCACCACGGGGAGGTAGATCTTCTGCGCATTCTTCTGCGGTAGATCTTCTATTTTTAGTAAAATAATGATTTAAAATTAATATGTAATATTTATGTCTTGCGCTTTCAGCAGTACATTAAATATTTCACATCAAGAAAATTAAGTAAATCATCTTAAATGATTTGCCAATGAGGTGTAGCGACGTAAATGAAATAAAATTGATACAGCGTATTTCGAAGAATGCGTAATGATTCTCTATTCTTAGATTGTTAGTCTTGGAACACATATCTAGGTATTTTCATGGCAAGTTTAAGTTTGGATGTGGTAATTGTAGAGTAAAAATACATGAGGAAGTGTGTGCTGGTTGCTCCTGACATTTTGTGTTGAGACAGATGTGCCAGAAATTCAGGTCTGCGAGAAATAAGACAAAATGACTGAAATGAAAAGACTGTGTGTATATAATGGAAAGACTGTATTAATGTAACTTCCTTTATAATATTTTTTAAACTTATTTAAAATAGCCATATTATATTCTTCTAACTTTTAATGTGCAGTATTACTTCAAAGTCATACCACAAGTGGATCTAACGAAAATCTCTTTGTTAATGCGTGTCATTGAGGTACAACTTGATATATAAATTCAAATTAAATTTTGTTTAATTGGAGTCTGAGACTTGTAGAAACTTTTACTTACGATAAATATTTGATATATTTACAATTCTACATATAATCTTAGTGCTCAGTGTCACAGATTTTGGATTCGAGTCTTGGGATGTACCATGGATATTTGTAGTGGTTCGGAGTCCACTTTAAACCTTAGGTACCGGTCTAATATGACTGTAGAGTGTTGAGCGTACGGCTGACAACCATACCCTATGAAAATCTGCCAGTAGACCATAGTCCAATATGAACTGTAGTGCCTGAGAGTCAGCTAGTTAGTTAGTTACATACAATCAAATCTATATAATTTACTACCCACAAAATCTCAATTATATCGAAGACAGGCAATTTTCCTTGCAAAATTGTAAATGTTTCCCCTTTTACGAATAACAATACTTAAAAGAAAATATTTATATTCATTATGTGTTAAAAAATTTCCGCAATCAAAACACTTTAGAAAAAGTTTATAAATGAGAAATTAACTTTACAATATTTATTTACATTTCAATTCAGTCTCAACATATTCAATATTAATTTATTAATCTAAATACATATAGTTAAATTATTTAATTAAAACTGCATAAATATACATTTTAAAAATATATTCCTGCATTATCTAAAATTTGATTTTTCTTCTGAATATGCGTTCAATATACCCTTCTGAATACTTTTTCTCATATGTTTTTAAATCATGATTTAATTATACAGTAATACTGAATAAATTATTATCCTGAAAAATTGAAGCTCCAAAAGTCTAAAGGGTAAAAAAAAAAAAAAAAAAGATTCAAATTCTCATCATAAAAATTGCGCAATTAATTAATTAAGTGTAAATGTGTATATTTTCATAAAAATTGTATAAACTACATGTTGTTGTAATTGTTCGAATTCTTATAATTGCTAAAACCTAAAGAACAGGTCTGGGTGTATGAATATTTTCATTCGTATTTTACAATTTACGCCCTTTTTTTGTGTATTTAATATTTCTCTATTTTTTTTTTTCTTTCTAAATAATGAATTTGAATCTTTTTTTTCTGATATAAAATGTCTAAATCATTGAGAAAAAAAAAAATAACAAAAATAAATATTTTTTTTTTTTATAAATATTGTATATTTAAAAACTAAAAATACAGATTTTCTCAATAATTCTACACATTTTTGTTTGTTTTTAAAGCTAAAAGTATTTTTATTTCAAAATCTTGACAACCAGAAACGCTTAAGACTTTTTATTTCAGGTTAATTACTCGCTGTTTTTAATCCGCCTCGTGAAAAACAACATGGATGCATCTTTCGTAAAGCGCTTAAATTGATAAAAAAATATTTCTTATCATCTTTGGAACTTTTATGTGTCCTAAAAATAGCTTTCGAGGGCAATTGTCATGCGTTTGCTTTATCAATCATGCGTTTGTTTACAGCCTCATTTTTCTATTTTTCCCTTCTCAGTCAGAGCGCACTCTTTTGTACTAAAAACTTTGTTCAAGTTTTTACATGATAATCTCGCCGTCTAATTTATTTCTATTTTATGATTTTTAAGTTAGGTTAAAGTAATTGCATAACTTAATTTCTTTCGTAATTCACGTGTTAATTTTTTTTTAATTTAATAAAAATAAAATCAACGCAAATGAATTAAAAAAGTTGAATTATACATTAATCAAGGGAAATGTCGAATTAAAAAAAAAAAAAAAACACCAAAATATTGTGTAAGTTGAATATATTTTTTATATCGAAATTCATCATCATCAATGGCGCAACAGCCCCAAGGTAGGCCAAGGCCGTCTGCCTAAAGGCAGATTTTGAGACAGAAGATGTTTTCATTTTACGGAGTAGGGTTGTCAGCAGGACTAGTAGGGTTTTTTAACTTGAATAATTCCCTGGCACTACAGTCCATGTTGGACCATGGCAACCTGCCTGTTGGTAGATTCCGAAACAGGAGTTGTTTTCTTTATTCGGGGTAAGGTCGTTCAGCCCTACGTCCACAATCATATTAGACCGAGACTTACGGTTTAAAGTGGATTCCGAATCACTACAAATATCCATGGCACCGCCGGGACTCGAACCCGAAACCTGTGGAACTGACCACCAGAGCGCTAGTCGCTCGGCCTTCATGGCCCTATATCAAAATTAGGAAAAAACTGTATTCTTCTAAACGTAGAGGAATATACATGAAACTTTACGCTACAAATTTCTTTTTATATGCCAGATTAGATACTTTCTAACTTCGTTAAAATTAGCGTAATGGTAAATGTGTAGGTTCCCCACTATGTTAGAATCCATTAGCTTTTTACTCATGTGACTTTAGAGTTTCGCAATAAACAAATCAATGTTAAATAAAATTAAGCGGTATCACGAAAACATTGACTCATTACGCTCTTTCCTTCAATCGCTGCGCATTGTGCGACCCGTGAGAGAAGGGAGGGCAGGGGAGGGGGGTGCGGTTTCGAATCACGTGTTGTTTACTCCTTCGATCTCCATCTTTCTTTTCCTCGCCGGCATGTTGCGCGTCGCCGCTATCGTCCTTTGACGCAACGGGAGTGTAAAGGAACAGGGAAGCAGTCAATACCAGAAGGTTCCGGATTTCACCGTTTCGCGGAAGACGTAAACAGGGGCTGGGGAAGAGTTGGAACAACCCCCTTTCGATGGTGAGGGCGATGCAGAAGGCAGAGGTAGTTGGGGAATTAACTCCACACCTCCCGGTACAGGATTATTGTAATAAAACTAATTAATGTTTTACATGAATATAATAAAGTATGGAGTAGTGTATATAAAAGTATGGAACGAATTACTTTTATATAAGCCATGGTCGAATAGTAGAAAAAGCAGGGGGAGTTGGAAATTCACATTATTTTTCCCTGATGGAAATATATGGGGCCTGAATGATCGAGTGGCTAGCGCTCTGTACCACAGGTTTCGGGTTCGAGTCCCGGCGGGGCCATGGATGTTTGTAGTGGTTCGGAATCCACTTTAAACTGTAGGTCGCAGTCTAATATGGCTGTAGAGCGTTGGGCGTAGGGCTGACACCCCTACCCGTAAAAAAGAAGACATCTCATGTTTCGAAATCTGCCAGTAGACAGACGGCCTTGGCCCACCATGGGGCAGTTGTACCAATCATGATGATGGAAATATATGGCGATTTAAAAAAAAGGAGGAAAAACACTCATTGTTTTCGTTTTTTTAATCCTATGCACAGTTTAAATCTTTTATCTTAGGCAAAGATTTAGGGAAAACAGAAAAGACCGTATTACTCAATTATCAGGCCACGTCTTTCGCAACACGTCGCTTTTTTGGCAACTTTTTCTGCACCTTGAATGCACGTTGGAGAAAGAGTAGCTGAAAATAACGCTGTTCACTTCTAGAATATTACTTTGGTTGTTTTGGCGGAGAAGTCGTATTTAAAGTACCTTATAACAGTTCATCGTGCTGGTTTATTTTCTGCTGGTTTTCTTTTCCATTTGGAAAAAAAAAAAAAAAAGAAGAACATAATAAATATTTTGTTTATATTATGGTACGAAGCTATATAATAGCTACATTTTGGAAAATTAGTTTCCTTTAAATACATACTTTTACGTACTAATTAGAATTAATAACAAGAAACAAAAACAGCAATTTTGTTCTGAATGAAGAGTTATGCGAGAAAAAATTGGTTGTTGTATAAATTTATTATTTGTAGTATGGAATGAAGCTGTAATAACTACATTTTGAAAATTATTATTTTTTAAATATGTACTTTTACGTACTAATTAAAATTAATAATAAGAAACGAAAACAGCATTTTGTTCTAAATAAGAAGTTATATGAGTTAAATTGGTTGTTATATTGCTGTTGTATTAATTGGTTGTTGTATAAATTTATTGTTTGTATTACGGAGTGAAGCTTTAATAACCATATTTTGAAAAGTTAATTTCATTCAAATTCATACTTTTACGTGTAATTAATAATCAGAAACAAAAGCAGCATTTTGTTCTAATTGAAGAGTCATACGAGATGAATAAATTTCTTTATTACATTTTAAAATGTTAAAAATTATCTAAATAAATGTGAAAAATCCATTCAAATACAACTGTAAAAGAAATAAAATTAAACTTAAGTGATTTTAGGATCATCCCAATTGAACCGAATGAATTATTCATGGAAATAAATTATAAATTGAAAATAAAAAAAAGAAAGAAAGAAAGCTATTTTCCATGTGATAGGATGTCCTTCTAATGGATATTACAGTGACCCACCCTATGAAAACACGTTGGCGGGCTCTGTGCTATGGGCACGTTTTTTATACAGCACGTTGGAATAAATGACATCGATTGGAACTTTTATGAGATTGATTAGGGTCCTATCATGATTAAGTCATTAATCCCTTTTTTTTGTGTGCTCGTTCAGATATTATTTCCAAAAATTTTAAAGATTATTTGAGCAAAATGATCTGCTTTAGCACTTTTGCAATATTTCGTTAATGTCGAAATTTCAAATAAAGGAATATTATTTTGTCCGATTATTAATATATATATCTTTATCAATATTTTTAAACCTTTAATTGAATTTTAACTTGATGCAATGCTAAATGGATCCTTGGTACGAGTCATACTAATAGCATATCATACATTTTGCGAGCTAAAAAATGAATTAAAAGCTGACACTTTTATTGCTGAATTAATTTTTGTATCGTTATTATACTAATTTTATCTGTTATCACAATTTCCTGCATTGTTGATCACTTCCATTATGTAGATCTTAAAAGTGTCTTCTTCCACTTACTGTAAGTGAAATGTACGTGCAGCACGTGATAGGATGACCTTCTTATGGACGTTACAATGACCCACCCTGTGAAAAACACGTTGGGGACTGTACGCCGCGGACACGTTTTTATAGAACACGTTGGAGTAAACGTTTAATTTAAAATCTTCACTTGTTACCATCATGATTAGGTATTGATCATCTGATCGTGGACTAGAGCTGCTATGGATGTGGCTCCAAATAATAATGTCAATTTCCATAATTATTTTTTCGTTGTTAGAAGTGACAGTTAAAAAGTTAATCGGCAAAATCTTCGGTCTTTGATCGACCTATGTTTTGAAATTATATATAAAAACGATGAAGTTTGGAACATTTTAGTTATTTAAAATGCATAGTTGTGGCCCCAGATAATAGTGTCAATTTTCTTAATTGTTTTTTCATCGTTAGAAGTGATATTTAATAAGTTAATCGCCAAACTCTTTAGTCTTTGTTCGTCTTGTTGCATTAAAATAATATAAAAAAAAAATAAGGGGCATTTTAGTTATTTAACAAGCATAATTATATCTCACATTTTATAAATATTTCATATTTTAGCATTTAAATTTTTTAGACCTGAGTAATTTAAAAAAAAAAATTATGGAAGAAAATAAGTCAAAAAGTTAATTGATAATTATACCGTGCCATTTTTGCTTATTTATCAAATTGAATATTACAAATTATATCGATATAATACATCGGTATATAATAGCATTATAATTACATTATAACAACTATTATACATCGACAATAATTTTTGCTTAACAATTTATTAAAATTAACACTTTAATAATGCCAGCCGAAAGAGCCAAGAGGTTGGACATCAATCCTGTAGTGTCGAAATTTTCTGAAATTATATTTTCTATAATTTTTATAATAGAAGTTGTATAGTAAATTATAATTTTCTCTTTTTTTTTTTTTTTTTATCTTTTGATTCATTTTGTCTTTTGTTGAGTCCCTTATTTGCCACCATATGTGCAGTTTCGCCTAGAAAGTATTTAAAAATTTTATTGTTATAGATATTTTTAACGACTGTATCAAGGTAGGGTTATCTGGCTTTAATGTCATTTTTACAGTAAAATCCTTGCTATGTAAGGTCCATCCATGGTCTTTGAAACTGTTTTTGTTTTTATTGGAGTATGTGTCCTTGCTGACAAAATTTAAACTGTTTTGAAATGTTGTCTGCAAAGTTTTGTCAGATTACAAGGAGACCTTTATCAAATTGTTTACTGTTTTTTTTAAATGCACGGAGTCATTTTATTGTTTACTATGTAGCAAAACCCAACAAAAGTGGTTCATGTCTAAAAAATGAAGCAAATTGTTTTAGCTTGGAATACTTTTTCTTTTTCTTTTTTTTTTTTTTTGGGGGGGAGCATAGTCTACTTAAAAAAAAAAAAAAAAAAAAGGTCTTTTCTTGTTTATAAAAATTTATCACTTACTTTTACTGTATGCCGAGTTCGTTTAATACATTTATGTAACAATAGTGGATTATTTTTAATTGTGTTATAACAAGAGCTGGTCGCAAATGATTTATAATAAATATACGAAATATTTCGAATTCGAATAAATAAAACATTCAAACATATTTTTAAAAAATGGGCATGAAAGTTAGAAGATATTGGTAAAAATTCGTAAAGCATATAAAGTATTTTAATGTTAGTTATTTTTTCTTATGTACATTTAACATGCATGACAGAGAAAAAAAAGCAATTATAAATTTAACAAAAAATATAGGATAATCCTCTTTCCCACCTATTCTTTCTATATTTTAAGACCTTTCATTAAAAGTGTCTTTTGTACGTATATTTGACATTTGATATCTCTGTATGTGTCTGAATATCATGGAGAATAAGCAAGGAGAATTAATTCAAGGATGCACAAAAAATATGGAACCTTATGCTCGCAGCGATTTGGTGAAAGCCGTACAACTGAATAAATAAATAAAAATAGAAACACCCTTGAAAGTGATCTACAGTATATATATATATATATAATTTACATATAACATATATAGAATTTGTTGCGTAATATTACATATATTTAATAAGTGTTTAGTATTTGTTTGCATTTTTATTGTAAATAAGTAAAAAGTTTTTGGTCAATTACTTTTTATTTATGGCTTTTTTTTTTTACCCAAGCGCAAAAATCTTTATTCATGTGACAATCCCAAATAAGCGTGCATATTTTAATGAGTTATTGGAACAGCCCAATCTACACTGTTTAATGAAATTTTTAAAATGCAACGTTTTTTTGCATTTTTAAATAGTTAAATTTTTTTGCAACATTTTTTTGAGTAATAAATATGGCAGAGATTTTAAAAAAAACGCAAATTGGAAGTCTGTATCAAGGATAGTACGTTACTGACAATATTGATACATAAAACATAGAACGAATTGATATTTTAATATTTATATTTTTATTAACTAATATTCCCTGTTTGAACCTTTCATGTACATTTAAAATTCATCATAGAATTTCTGGTTTAAAAAATAAATTGGACGTGTAATGAGACCGACCACATTGAAAGCATAGGCAAGTCGCGATCTGTCTGTTCAGCTCATTTATTTGTTGACGCCTCTGGAATTTCATAGTTAGGTTCTTTTTTTTATCTCCATAATCTGAAAAAATAGAAACAAACTCTCTACCAAGAATTAATACGTTGTTTTTTCCGTTTGTGATACATTATTTATTTATTTTTCCCGACAGTCATTGAGCAAGCAGCATTTGGCGTGCAAACATAATGGCGGCTCCAAGCCAACAAAACAAACTGCGCAATTCTCCAGTCGTAATCGTAAGGGGGGCTGTTGCCATATTAAGTGGGCATGGAAATAGAGCTTTAAAAACTTTTTCCGAGTTCAACAGCAACGAGACTTCGAAGCATTACAATCTTGAAAGACGTTGCGTGTCGCCTACGTTTACCTCCGAGAAGGGAAGGAGGGAGAGAGAGAGGAGGGGGTTGGTATTGTAGGCACGTGACATTGGCAGCGTAAACTATAACCTTGACTGAAGTTTTTTCACCACCGCACATGACACAATTGGTTTGCCGTACTGAATTGACAAGGCCCATGCTGGTTATTATTGATTCTGCTGTGCGTTAATGATGGGCATGTCAGTGAGACACCGAGGCGGTCCGTGTTGTGCTGTGTAAAAAACCTAAAGGGTCAGAATATTCAAATGGTGAACGAAATTAATATTAACACGAGATCTCTCCCATTTAGTTATGTTTGCTATAATTGCTTTTCGATTAATTGATTTTAATGAATAGAAAAAATATTATTTACTTAAATTCAGTTTAAATAAATCAAAATGTAATTTACATATTTTCGTCTATAATATTAATTATTTGTTCATTCATCGTTATTATTTTATACTTCGTACTTGGGCAACATTAAATTCATAAAATACCTAAAGGATCAAATATTCAAATGTTTGAACAAAATTCCAATTAATACGATCTTTTGTATTCAAAGAAATAAAGCATCTATAATATTAATTATTATTATTATTCGTCTATAATATTAATTATTTGTCCATTCATCGTTATTATTTTATACTTCGTTCTTAGGCAACATTAAATTTATAAAATACTGTTGTAAAATATTTCAAAATGCTTTCAAAACTAATTATATTAATTGACTGAGTGGGAGTGTTTAAAAGAAAAAAAATATGTATAACATATTTAAGCAATCGTGTACTAATTTAATTAATTAATTATTTTCATGTACAAATGAACAAATTGCCTATCGTCGTTATTTTAAATTTTTGTTTAGAATACGTGGAACAAATAAAAAGAGAAACAATTTTTACGGAACACATAATGATTTTATTTATGAATTTTAATTTATATAGAAAATATTCGTCAATAATTGTTTTATTTAAATGAAATTTGTCAAATAATATGTGAATTTAAAATATATATGTAAGTTTGAAGACTATACCCAATAAATTTCTGCGCAGCAATTTTGTAATGGTCTATAAAATAAAAAACAGCTTTTAGTTAATAAAAAAGCCATATTAAAATTTTTAAATGACAAAAAATCGCTAGAACATATTTAAAGTATTTAATGGGCATAAAAGTTACAAATCTGTGAAAAGGATTTTTATTAATAACTTTCGCAGTTAGTAATAAGTATTAATAAGTAATTAGTTAAATATATTGTTATGTTACATCCATATAATAGTAAAGTTTTATTAAAATAATACTTAAAATTTTTAACTGTTAAAAATTACTAAAAATATTTCGTGACTATGATAATATTGTTACATTTTCACTTACTATTAAATTATATTTAATCATTATTATTATATTGATAAATGCTTTTATGAATTTTGTTATCTGTGAAAACAATTAATCAGGTATCCATTTTTATTGGTTGTTTAATAACGAAAAGAAAAGTTTTGATATCTTCTTAAAAATATTTTCTTATTACCTTTAAACCTCAAAATATATATTTTGATGTTTAAAGTTCTCCAGTTAGACTTCAACTACTGCTTCTATTTTGCAATATTGTCGAAAGTTCCAGTCACAAATTCTTATTCTAAATATGTAAAAAAAAAAAAAAAAAAAAAAAAATGTATTTCTTAAAAATTTTAAATCTTGTTTTTGAAATGGAAGTGATTTTAACACCAGATGAAGAAAATGATGTTCAAAAATGAAATGAAATACTTTGAATTAGAGATTCTTTAGAAAATTAAAAAAAAAATGCGCGTTAACGAATTAATTATGCAATTATATTTGAAACAGTGCAATTGAACTTTTCAAGAAGCCTTGAGGTGGAACTATATTACAGGGGGTTCCTAAACGTAGCCACGTGTTCTTATAACTCAAGGTCCTATCTCTTGGAAGCACGCCAAATGTTGGCGACGACTTTCATCATGTGCTCGCACGTGGACACGTGGACCTCGATACGTCCGTCACGTGCTTGGTATGCACATTATTAGGAAGGGGTGCAACATTTGGCATCCTATCGCTTCCTTTTGATCACCTCCATTCGACATTGCAAGGTGAGTGTCGATGATTATCTTTTTTTTTTTTTTTTTTTTTTTTTTTTACTTACCCCTTCCTAACTCCCTCCACATAGAAAAGCGTGTGCGTTCGAAGGACTCTGACTAAATTTTTGCTGTTGTAATTTTTCATATTTGTCTGAAGGTGTTTTATTTTTTTTTCCTGTTAAGTAAATAATTTTTCCAACTATTGTTTTTTTTTTTATTTGACAACATTTTCAAGGTTTAAATTGTTCACTGGTACATTTTAATGCTTTTAAGAATGTTGACATTCTATGTGTTAAATTTTTTTTATATTTAACAGAAAACGTTTTTGCTATAAATGTAATACTTTATTTAGCATAATGCTTTAACTCACCAGTATAATTTGTTTTACTTTTTTATTTTGATGATATACATTTTAAGAAATATTTATAAAATTTAAAAATTGAATACAAATACAATTAGGAAAAAAAATGATTTATTAGGGGAAAAAAATCATCCCAAAGACAATTTATCACTATAAATCACTAAGAAAATGAGATATTATATTTTATGTATAAGATATTGTAATAAAAGCTATTTTATATGAGATTATAAAGCTAAAAAAATGTCACTCAGTGAAAAGTATTCCAGCTGTTCTTTTCATTTACAGTCACATGCTCTTTTTAATAATAATAACAATTTTATTTACAATCTTTTTTTTTTTTTTTTTTTTTTTTTTTTTTTTAATAATAATAAGCTAACCTTGTAAGCAATCCTTGTAGAAAATGCTGGCCTCGGAAAAATAATTTCAGTACCACTTGCTAGCTGCTTTATTTAGTTCGTCTTAAAATTGTACAATTTCCTATAGATTTGTTGGAATTGCCTTTTTGACACCGTTTTCCATCTCCTTTCCTTCTCCATGACAAATAAACAAAATAATCGTGCAGAATAAGATTGGATTAGGTAGTCACACCTAATACTTTTGTTATATATGTATTACCTCTATATTCTTTTCAAATCAAATATGGATTAAATCTATCTGCACAATAACCTGCCATTTCTGTTTTTTATTTGTAAGAGCAACACTACTTTGGTAAATTGCCATCTTTGTTCCTTGAAACTGTGGG
Source organism: Caerostris extrusa (assembly GCA_021605095.1). Lineage (NCBI taxonomy): Eukaryota > Metazoa > Arthropoda > Arachnida > Araneae > Araneidae > Caerostris > Caerostris extrusa. Next base: position 53,965 of record BPLR01021415.1, read on the forward strand.
CAAAAATGCCTTCCGAGAAGACTTTCAGTTTTAACTTTTCAACATTAACTTATTGTAGTATTCTGAGAAAATCGCTGCCGAATCAATTCGTTTTCACGATATTTGGTTATTGCATACGCTATTAGAAAGAATCGAACCCTCGTTCACCCTTACTATAACTAGCACACATTTCAATAAGTTACAATTTAGCTCATATTAAAAAGCTTTTAAAATTAAATTTTTTTTTCTAAGTCAAATAGCTTTATGTACTTATTATATAAATACATTTGTTTAGCAGGGGGAAAAAAAGAAGAAAATTACGAATTTTGATTTACGAATTTTAATTTATCATGCGTGACCATATTTTATAACTCATTTCGCCAACGAGTTTGAATATATAATGTTAAGTGATGGTTAAATGTGTTTTTGTAAATATAATAGATCCACTGACAACATTGTGATGAAATCGAAACAATAATCTGCTTACATCTTGAAAGTCAAACAATTCAAGCCCCATGACAATTAAACACAAACAATCAACTTGATAATGGCAATTCGTAAATCTTAGCAAACATATATTTCATGTAAATTATTAAACATACATAAAATTACATGGCAAATGAATGGTTATTTTAAATAATAATAATTTAAATAAAGGTTTTTCAAATAAAATTTTTTCCCATTGTGCACGAGGAGATTCATATGTTTTGAATAATAACACGTAGTTGATACCAGAACTACGTCATGTTCATAATATGATGAAAAACAAATTCAAGATAGCAATTTTCATTTAACTTCTACCGCGATTCTTTTTATAGATCGGTGCAGTTTAATTTAAAATGTACATAAACGTACGCACGAGCTTCTTTGCCTTTGTTAAGGTCATTTCGTTACGCAAATGTGCTTAAAGAGTGTAAAGTAATGGAAAAATTCGTAATGCACCTGCTTCTAATCGACTTTAAATCACGTGTAGGTTGTATCCTTCGCATGTGCTTGAAAGCATCACGCTATTGGGGGACAGCGGGAATCGAGGACAAGGTCAATTAGTCAGTCTTTTCGCTGATTGCATTACGCTCGCTAATGAACTTGAGAATTGAATTACTACAAAAAGAACTTGCCAATTAAAAGCACCACGAGGGGATTTATTGATCTTCTTGCGAGTGAAAGGCCTTCGAGTGTGTAAAAAGGTGACAAACGCTCGAAATATTGGCGGTTTTGTTCTGAGCGCTATAATTGGTCGTTGTAAAAATTGATAGTCGCGACTTCTTTTCAGAGGTGTCGTGTGGCTATGAGATTCAGTCCTAATGGGTTGTCCTGTTCAGCATTTGTGTGCTTACCATGCGGAGGAGTTGGCAGTTTTCATTAATTTAATTAAAGTATCAATTGCAATGAAGGTAACTATATTATAGTATTTAGCATCTAGAATAATTATAACTGTGATAATTAAACAGTTTTATTAGTATAATTATCCTTCTGTTTATGGACCACACCATAAGAGGAAATGAATGATATGTCTTTATTTAATACTATTTTACCTAAGTGGCACTTTACAGCTTGTAATATATTATACAGTTAAATACTTGTAATTTACAGAAAATAGTATATTTTGTACGAGTTTTAAAATGCATTAATATTTTCTTAACTTTACAGTAAACTGTAATCGTGATATCCCCCTTCAAAGACATTTCTGTCTAAATAACACACACTTTTTGATTAAAATATCATAATTATCTTCTAACTGCCTGGAAAAGAAATTAACTGATCTAAAAAATGAACAGTATAAGTGAGAAACCGTTCTCTGTTAACATTTAACTTATCTTAGAAATGAAACAGTAAAAGAGAAAACCGTTCTCTGTAACTTTTTTTTTCTCTTCCGTGCACGGTTGGCGATATATTTGGCGCAATTCAGATTTCGGCTGCAACCTCGAAAACGAGTGGAGAGGAAAAGTACAGATGGACTAACTTCAGTGCGCGGTTTTCGGTTCAATTTCTTGCAAGTTGGTTTTTTCGACAGGATTGCTTTCCTTGTGAATTCATTCTCTTAAAAACATCTTTTCTAGTTTTGGTGTGGAATAAAATAACTAACGGTTGTGTTTTTCAATGGTGCCTTGTGCATTTCCGGTTATTATTATTGTTGTTATTATCTGAAAATTTAGCAAGTTGCCCTGAATAAAGTAAGTTTATGTTCGTTTTATTATTAGTTTTAAAAAATGTAAGTTGTTTTAAGTTTCCTCGCAACTCGTGACATACGTAGATATATAGAGCACGTTTTAATTTAAAATGTTTTAATTTAGCACGTTTTAAATAAATATTTTAGGTACATGCATAAAACTAAATTTAAAAGTATTAAAATGTGAAGGTTGGCTAATTATTTTAAATTCTGGCGCTATTTATTGAGAATGTTATTTTCTCATGATATAAAAGCTGTAAATTTAAATATTTTGAAGGTATTACGAATGTAAATTGTTTAAATGCCTTTGAAAAATTTAAACTTGATGATTATTTTGAATTTCGTAGTTATTTATCGTGAATGTTAAATTTTTTTTTTTTTATGCTTTAAAATGATTATGATAAGTTTAACTTAACATATTCTTAAAATCATAAAAAAGTAGTAAATAAAAGTAAGTAAAAAAAAAAGTTAATATATTCTAAATGTATCATAAAATTAAGTAAAAAAACTTAACATATTCTTAATATATCATAAAATTAAGTAAAATAAATTAAGATATTCTTAATGTAACATAAAATTAAAAAATTTAACATATTCTTAATGTATCATAACATTAAAAAAATATTGGTAAATCGTTCTTTTCTGTGCGGATTTATGAAAAATAAATTGTATATTTTATAAAGCAATATTTTTTTCTGCAATATATCATTGCACTTTAGATTTGTTTACGTTGTTATTGAGTTAATTGTACAAATTCGTCAAAATTAGAAATATTTGCATTTTATAAAAACGTGTTGGAAATTATCTGTATTTGTTTAATATTTTTGTTTGATTCTTATAGCTATTAGTGCCTCATAATCAATATAATAATCAACAAATATCGAAGTGATTAATAATTATTTATATATTTTTCCCAAGTTGAAAAAAAAAAATATTAAAAACCGATCTGTAAAGCAAAAATGTTTTGAAAAAATGTCATAAGATAAAAAATATATATATATTTGTGTGAAAAACATATTTAATGTATAAATATATTTAGCAATTAAATTTTTCGGAAATTATTTCTCGTTTTTGTTAATACAAACTGCAAATTTTAGCACTTAATAAAATCATTGCTCGCAGTATGATTAGTAAGTACATTTTACAAAAATAAATTGTTTGTTAAAGATATGCTCTTTGATTGAATTCTGTAATCAAATATATGTCAGTCTATTAAAACTAAGGATGTTAATTCGTATGTCAATCGCTGTTTATAATCGTTAATTATCGTTCTGTCGTTATTTATAATCATTAATTATCATTCAATTGTCATTTATAATCGTTATTATTAACAAGCCAATCGCAATTTTAAATGAAAAGAATGAATGTATGGTATCAATATTTTACTGCTGTAAATCTAATTCCAGAAAATTATCTTATTTTCAGTAAATCTAAAAAAAATATATATATGTACGAATATTATTAATTCTGTTAAAATGTGCCTTATAATATGATAAAATTGAAATCACTGATATATAATAATTGAAATCACTGAAGTGCAAATGCTTATTTTCTCCAGTTTATTTTGTTCCAGTGCAAGTTTCCTTGCACTTAAATTGCTTTTTATCAGCAGAGATCATAGTAGTACGGAAGCCAGTCAACATGGGAGAAATCGCGATAAATGTGCCAGCTTGTGCTACTGATAAATGATCGACCTAAACGAGACGTTTTTTTTTCTTGCTTTTTTATCACCTAGGAAACAGAGATAACTCGTTGAAAAAACGCTGAAAAACGTGAGCAAATACGAACTTCAAATTCCGAAGTTTCATTTTGCGACATAGTACTCTTTTCCTATCAGGCAGTCTGCACGAGTTCAGAAGAACCGAATTGCTGATTAAACCAGTTCAGGAAAAAAAAAAAAAAAAAATGCACTAAAAAAAAAGAAAAAAAAAAAAGAACAACAGACCGGCTGATTAAAGTTCTTTATTCTCATCAATTGCTCAAGCTGTCGATGTTACAATGCTAAGCGATTACGAAAATGCCGTCAATATTGTGCAATCTGTCCTGGCAGACCGTGGTTTTTATTATTATTATTCTTTTTATTAGATTATCAGCTAAAATGATGATTCGTTGGACTTACTCGTGTTCAAGATTATTTCGGTAGTTCTTGTAATGAGAAATTAAAACGAGTTATTAGTTTTTAATTGAATTTAATGATTGATTTACTGTTAATGAATCCATCATTTTGATATTATATCTATGACAATATTCATAATAGAAAGAAATTAAGGTTTTCATTGAAAAGCGATTTAATTAATCATGTAGTTCGAGGACTTGAGAGCCAAGCACTATCTGAAATTTTGAATCGTGACGTATGTCAGTTTCCGTACTTAACATTGACACTGGTATTAAAATCTATAAGCCGGAAAACCCACCCAAAGAGTTTGAAAGAATGGATGGAAAATGCGAATTTCTCTGCCTTCCTTGGAAATGTATACTTTTGATTGTTTTGACACTAGTGAACAATTTTTGTCCCATTGAGGTTATGTTTCTATCATAAGAGAGTATCAAGATCAGTAGGTTAATGGATTAAACTAGAATAAACGTGCTCGACTCGTGGCTCAGTGGCAATGTGCGCCATTGGTGAGCATTAGGTCTGAAGTCCAATCCGCTGTCGGCATTGTGGTAGACACTGTCTCAAAAACGAGTAGACTCGTTGGCGTTGGTGATGTTCAGCATCTTGTCTCGTGAGTCGGACAACCCGGTGAAAGTTTTCTGGGATTTCTCCCATACTATATACGCACATGTGAGGTAGTTCCCTTCTAAAAGTCCTCCTGAAAAGCACTGCCCCCTCCCCTCCTTCAGCGTCACGGAGCCAAGTCAGACTTCTACCTACGGATGCCCCGTCACAACAGAAGCTGCCCCCTTCCCCCTTTTATGAGACCGCAAGGGTTCTTGGACTTGGTCTAGATGTTGCTGTCTGCCAATTGGGATAAGAAAAAAAGGAACAAACGTTCACATTGCACAATAACTTTACATTTATTTAAAAAGCATATCATACAATGTAAAAGAATTCTGTTGAAATAGAGGTAATTTCATTATCAAAAGAAAGGGAAAAAAATTTAAATTTTGCTTTTTGACATTGTTATATCTTATCTATAACTATAATAAGATATTGTGAACTATTGTCATGACGTTAGCATGCCGTTATCTGGTGTAAGGTTCGCGATGAAACCACAAAAATGCATGACGAACGAAAAACGACTCGTGTGCTTTTACGGATTAGCACTAAACATACAAAATATTATCATTCTGATACTTATGATAAAAAAGAAATCATTTTTTAAAATTGGCATCTATTTTCCTCGTGACTTGTGTTACAATCAAATCTATTTTTGTACGGTGGGGATAGGTACGGCATGAAAGAAATAACATAAAATATCTTGTACCTTCATAAGTAGCTATAAAATGTATTGTTTTGCAACACTAATTTTTTTTTATTTTTTGTTTTTATTTATTTATTTATTAGTAAATAGGGAACGCTTAAAAACAAAAGTCCCACGTAGAAAATATGTAAATCAAAAAATCACGAGGCAGAACTGACTTGCATTTAATAATATTCGTGGTAGTGGGTTGATGTAATATCAAGTGGGCCATCTGTTGTTGGATTTTTTTTTAATTTGCATGTTATTTTGAGAACATTTTGTTGTTTTTCTTTTTTGAAATAAATTTTTTAATTAATTTTTATTCTTAATAGGTATTCGATAGAATTTTTTTTTATATATCGCACATAAAAAAACCTGACTGTACTTTTGATGACATTTTATTTAAGAGTAAATTATAATAATCTGTTTATGAATTTTAATTATATGTGAACAAATATGTCAAAATCTCGTCTTTAGTGGCATGCACAAAAATGCATGAAATGATAAATGAAGATAAAAGTCGAAAATTTATTTGAAATTTCTGTTAATACGCTTATAAAATATTAATTTTGAATCACATGCATAGTATACAATTGGCAATTTTTTTTTTTTCCATAAAAATTTATATCTGAGGTCTCATGCTTATGAACCATGGACAATCCCTATTGTATAACACTGCTCTTGGGAGAAATTCCATGGGCAATGCCCCAACATTTGCGTGTCGTATTAGAGAAAATCTGGAATATTCTCATCAGATTATCTGACTGCTTCACACAAAAATAGACATCTGCTGAAAAACTATATACTGTTATCTGCTGTTATAATTGCCATTGAGTTTTTTAGTTTCTGAAAATAGTGACTGCGATGCAAGCAACCAAAGAATTTCAAACTTAAGTCCTCTTGCACATCTTTGCGTGTTAGCAATTGTGCAAAATTAGGCTCTTAAAAATGTGTATTTATTATTTTTTCTATACTATTGTACAAACAGCAACTAACATCTTAAATTTTTTGCTGCATTTTTTCTTGTTTTGGAAGTCGTAATAACTGATTTTTAAATTGTTATGTGAGAAATTGCTTCCTCTTCAATGACACCACTGCCCCATTGTGAACCAAGGCCCTCTGCCTACTGGCAGATTCCGAAACATGAGATGTTTTTCTTTTGTGGGGTAGAGTTATCGGCACTACACCCAACTGTCACATTAGACAGGAACCTATAGTTTAAAGTGGATTCTGAACAACAAACATCTATGGCACCACCAATGGCACTACAAACATCTACGGCACTGAGCGCCAGAGACATGGCCATTAGGCTCTCAAAAGTTGCTTACACTTTCAAATTTAGGAAAGTCATTGTCGGTAAAACAGTAAATCCCAGTAATTAATTAAATAATTTATCATATTAATCTTACGCATCACAATGATAAAATTATTAACAATCCCAAGTAAACAATAATGCGATTTTTTTTTCAATCAAATTATCATGTCCGTGAGTTTATTTTGAATCAATGTAATGCAAAATTATTAACCACAAAAAAAAAAAAAATGAGGCTTTTTTTTTTTCGCAACTCTTGGATGTTTCTCTCCTTGGTGCATTTGTTGTTTATGGAAGATTTCAAGTATTGTTTATCCGTGGCCCTTTTTTTTTTGGGTTAATTCAGTCTGATGTATTGAAGGCCAATGCCATTGTGTTGGGAAGGACATCGCGTCATTATAGAATGCAGATTGCTTTCGAAAGAATATGCCGCCGTAAAATAATATTCGACCTTAAATTATTTGTGACCTTTCAGGAGAATTTCACGAGAATAATGGCGTTTCTTCGTGATTTTTCCACGTTTTTTGAAGACGTTTCGGGCTCAGGCGGTATTATGCTCATTGATTAATGGAAGGATGAAGGAAAACATTTCCGCATTATTTTCTCACCTGTTAATGCTTCTGTTCAAAACAGTGAAAATCTTTATGATGAAAAATTCCAATAACGCTTTTCAAAAAAATGGCATTTAATTTTTTTGGTTTCGATCGTCTTTTCACGAATTAAATGTGCATTTCGGTTGTAGTTGTTTATTAAAATATAAATTTCTGTTTCACTTTAAAGTACAGTTTTTTTTTACAAATATGCCAACTGGGTTGATTGCTCTACACTGTTCAGTTATGTGACGGCTTTATTTATGCCATTGAATATCTTGAAAATTTGCTCTTACAAAATATTGTTTATTATTGTTTTGAATTGAAATAAGATGTAAAATTATGAAATTAAAAAAAAAAATTACAATATTGATGAAAGCAGATTTATAAATAAAATACCCTATTGTTGCCAATTTATTTGTTTGTTTATGTGTTAATTTATTTTAATATTAATGTTGTAAGCCTGATAATATCAATTAAATCGCCTGTTATCAATTATTAATTGATAGTTTTATTCGTATCATTTTCAGTGAAAAGACGCCTTTAAAAAGCACAATATATATGTATATACCTGTATTGTTTTATGTATCAAATAAATAGTTTAATTTTTTTTATTAAAAAAGGTATTATATTTGTAATGAGTTAAACATTTTATTCTATGATAACTGTAATTGAATTATTTTTTATGGTTATAATAGTTGCTGCCCTTTGAAAAAGAACACTTACTTGTTATCGAAATATGTATATTGTGAAACTAAGTCGAATCCGAGGACAGATTAAAAAAAAAAAAAAAAAACTTGAATAATAAATCTTTAGTGAAGTCATAGCATTTCCCCACTCACTGTACAAAATTTATGGGAAAAATATTCACCACAGAAATTATTTTGAAAAAAGATTAAAACTTTAGTGAAGTAGTTTGGATATCATAAAATGATTAAAAAAATATGAAAAAGTTCTGATGATAAAACTTCTGTTAAAATTTGCATTATTGTTAAAATGTAATTAACTGTAACAAATTTTCTCATTCAAATTTTCAATTGTTCATAAATACTTTTATTCATCACTCAAGTTCAAATACATTTTTGGACTTGTAGTGGATGACACTGATGTTAATACAGTTTTTCAATTATTAATTCAGTAATTAAATAAAATTCATTAATTTTAGATTTAAGTTGCATATATCTAAAAATAGATGGCGGCAGATAAATTTTAAAAAATGAATGAAAATTATTTATAAAGGACTTTCTGCAATGTAGAAAAAGTAAAAAAGTAGAATTGACTTTAAAAATTTTTTTATATTACTTGTTACTTAACCTTCTGGCATGGAATTTCTTGGTAAAATAACTAACATTCGTTTTTCTTCTCATTGCAGGACCCAATGTCTCACAGAATCATCGAGAAGCGGCGGCGGGACAGGATGAACAACTGCCTGGCCGATCTCAGCCGTCTGGTGCCCAGTGAATTAGAAAAGGTATTTTCATTATGCAATTTCAAAAAAAAAAAAAAACCGTCTGTGTTTATCTGTTCCACTTCTCGAATGTATATAAATGTATGAGTTTTTATAACTTTCCACGTGCCTCTCCTTTCAGGGTCGCGGTGGCAGGATTGAAAAGACGGAGATCATTGAAATGGCCATCAAGCATTTGAAACATCTCCAAGCTCATCCAAAGATCCAGGTAAAGCATGAGTCGACGGTCCCTTATGATTAATAATGCTGCTATTATTGAGAGATGTTTTTTTTTATAATGGAATAGCAATTTGGCGTAGTGAAAACTTCAAATAATGATAGAAATTAAGAAAAACAGAACTGAATTCTTTTCACCAATCATATTAATACAATGAAGGCATTCTAAATAAATTTTCTATCCAAATTAATATAAATGTATTACAAATTTTTGGATTCGTCAATATAATAATAAATTGAAATTATGTAATTAATTTCTAAATATAATATTATTTCTTATTTTTTTAAATATTTTATTATTAAATAAAATCATGTCAGTTATAAAAAAATCATTTTAGGTAAGTTAATTTATAAGACGAACTGAAAAGTGTAATATTAAAATCTGCCACTTTATTAAATCGTGTCTAGATTTGTGTTGTTTTCAACCAATTGACGCATCTATAAAACATATGTTATTTTTAAACTTAGCTTTTTGAATATTTTTATTGCGATTAACTTTTCTAATTTCATTACAATTTGTTTTAAAATTATTAATTTTTAAACTCAGAAACATCATTTTTTATAACAATTATAACAAATTTTATAACAATTAATAATTTTTATAACAAGTAAACAAAATATAGATGCAACGTTGATAAATTAACATGTAATTTTAAAATAATAATTTGATAAGATAATGTAAGTCATTAATTTTGTATTTTTATTTGTTAAGTGTTTGCTTATGAAATTCTTCAACGTTCTCATTAATTATTTCAGCTAATTGCGAAGTGGCGAAAACCACAGAGCAAGACCACAAACGCCAGTACAAGCTTGGCTATCATGAATGCCTGTCAGAAACTGTTCGTTTCTTGGTGGAGTCCGAGGGTTTATTCTCTGGAGACGCCATCAGCATCCGACTGATTAATCATCTGCAGAAGCACTACGACAAAGTCGCTGGAGGTAATGATCAATTTATAATCATCGCAAGTCTAATACAGTTATAAAAAGTCAGACGTAATCTCTTTTAGATGCATTTCCCTTTTTTTATGCAAATGAAAATATATTTAAATAAAATAGTACTTGATATCTTGTATAAGAATTAATTGCTGATAATAAACATTTAAAATTTTTAGTTTCTAACACAAATTTAATTTTTTTTTAAAAATTCATATGCATTTGTAAAAATCTAGGATAGCTTTTTTTTCTCTTCGAACTTTCTTGAACAATTTAAGTAGAATTATAACGATTTTTAAGATGAATTATTTGGTTAATTAATTCATCTTTTAAGGTTAATTATTTGTTTTTCAGAAAGAAAAAAAAGTAATGTTTTTAGTATTAATTGATTACAGATTTGAATGAGTAAAATGATTAAAAATCTGATTTTATTGAAAGTTTGTTTTTGAATGGAAAAAAAAAAAAAAATTAAATTATTTTTTGTTATTAGTGATTTGCAACCTACTAATCACGTTTCTTTTTTTCTCTCTCTAGGTTTATGTTATACTCAAGCATTAGGAATGATGATCACAGATGAAACAAAACCTGCGGTGCACATGGAAGTGGACAGTCGTTCGAACTCTTGTTTCCCCCCAGAAAACTGCTCAAACAGTACGGGGCCACCGGAAAATTGCCATGTCAACACGTTTTCATATGAAACCAAGGCAGATGTTCCAGAATTGAAACAGGAGATCGAAAGCAACGGCCACCATCTTCCCGCACCAGTCAAAGTCACGAGTCAACTGCGTGAAATGTTGCAGAATCCTGGCGTACCAAAAGATTCTTCTCGCAACAACAGCCGCAACAATGTCATCAATGGCAACAATGCCCGCGTATCTCCTGGGCCAATGCCAGTCCTAGTAGTTCCAACCCAAAATCAGTGTGAACCTCCTAAGACGGAAGAGAGTTGCTACAAGTTTAAAAACAATATTAAACACAGATTCAACGCTGATTTGAGACATCACACTTCTTCTCCAACGGACAGTCACCATTCTGATAAAATATCTTTGCCGGACGAAGATCACAATAACAACAAAATACATATGATGGAACCTTACCCACTCAGACCAGCACATCATCACCCTATGCCTAGCGAAGACCGCTTGGGACTGAATGGCTTGTGCTCCTCGAATCCCCACCCTGGACATGCTTTCTCCCCCTATCCACCCAGTCATCCTCCTGCAGAACTTGTCAAAGTGCCTGAGAGAGTCACCCAACCGGACACGATAGGTCTGCCTTCTTCATTCAACTCCCAACACTGGGACTCCCATGCCGAAACAGCGAGCAGTTGTGGATCCAGCTCCAGCCCTCCACCCAACGCCGTTCGATCAAATGGCAGTAGTTCTGGATACAGCACGAATAGTGATAACAATTCTGGTCCAACTATGCTCAAATCCAACAACGGGGCCCACTCTCCTACTCTCTCACCATACCCACACACTCCGGACAGGTTGTCCAACAGATCACCCAGCCCTCTTCAACAAGGCATGCCTATATTCGCTCTGCACCCTAAAGGCACATTCTACATTCCATTGACTGTTGACGCTTCGCTTTTGCTGCCCTGCATGGCCGGACTTGACGAACTTGCACCCGTTCTCCATCCTATCAGCATATGTGTGAACTTGAGCTGCCATTCCTTGAAAGTCGAGAAGCTCAACAGCTCATCTTCATTACAGTACAGATCCCATTCCTCATACGTGATGGACAAGTTTCACGACCGATACGTATATCCCGAAAAGCCCATGTATTACCCGTGTCCTACGAGCCCTACAAGGAATGGCTGCACATAAAAGGCACTTCAGTACATGCTTTGATCACTGACCTCCTTAAATTTGGAAGTTTATTTACAGTTTTAGCTTTCCATTTGTTGTGCAAGGTTTTTATCGTGATACTTTCATTTATAATGCAGGGAAAAGAGTACATACTTTTACGTAAATGAGAGGTGTTGTAGATATTTCTTTGACTGAAAGAATTGCGTACATAACTCTTTTTTTTTCCAAGAGATTTTTCAAGAGCTGGAATGTCTTCTTGACGAAGACGATATGTGATATGAACTGCTTAGTGCCACGCATGCCGAGTTGCTATTTTATGAGAAGCTCAGGTTCTTCATAATGTGATAAAGATAGGTCCATTGAATCGCAGTGAGGTATACTAACTAATTATGTAAATTAAACATGACGAGATGTGAATTATATTTATTTAAGTTGTTGAGACAAGAATAAAAGGGACTTGTTGAGGATATCTCGTTAAAATATTTTTTTTAATGAGTATCTATAAGAGTGAGATTCATCGCAGTAAAATGTAATGAGATAATTTATTAATTTATTTGATTCAAATTGCTTGATTCTATAAATATAGTAGTATAGTTGCCAATTGTTTTTATAAATTAAAATTTAATTATTAACTGATAATATATTTGCAATTAATTAACTTCCGTTAATTTGATTTAAATTATAATTATAAATTCTACCTGAGCTTAAGTAAATGCAGCAGCTGTGCTGATCTGCTTATTGTGAATTTTCATATGACCCATATATGAAGCAAGGTTATTTTATATGGCGAAAGAGAATATTCTACATTCATTCATCCAAACCGTGTCTAAATCATTTGAATAAATTCCAACTTACAGGATACTTAACATTTTGTTTGTGTGATACAACTTCCCCAACTATATAACATTAAAAAAAAAAAAAAAAGGAATCTTGGAACTCTTTGTTTAATTCCGTATACTTGAGTTTATTTGTGGAACTGCAGAGTAAAATGAAAACATTTGATAAGTAAGGACAACTGTTTGGTTTCATCTCATTTGCAAGTGAAAAGGAATTGTAAAAAAACATTTCACATTTTACTTCGAATCTTGTCGCTGGTACATTGTTGCAATCTTGTATAAAATATTATTGCGTGTTTATGAAATGTGTATAAAATTGTTTCAAATAAAGTAAATATACTGTGCCATGTAAATGGATCTTTATCTCTTTTTTTTACACACATCACAATTTTAACATGATGCATTTGATTTTCAAAAAAAAAAAAATCATTGTTTATAAGTTTGAATCAGCATTATCAAACCAGGATAACAAAATCGTTATAACAACTAAACAAGTATCAGAAAATAAGAGTAACAACAAATATCACATTAAATAAAAATCAGGGACCTGATGGACGAGTCACAGGTTTTTCGGGTTTAAGGCGGTGCCATGAATGTTTGTAGTGGCGCGGAAACCATTTTAAACCGTGGGTCTCGTAATATGACTGTTGGGCATAGAGCTGACAATCCTGCACCGTAAAAGAAAAACATCTGTCTCGTAATCTGCCAATAGACAGGCGGCCTTGGCCCACCATAGGGATGTTGCGCAAATGATGACGATGATTATTAATCGAGTATAATAAAATCTTTTTAACAAGTAAATATCTTTAAAGTATCAAAAAATAAAAGTAACAACAAATATTACAGTAAATAAAAATTAAGGGCTGATAGCCGAGTGACTAGCGTTCGATGCCACAGGTTTCGGATTCGAGTCCCGGCGGTGTCATGGATGTTTGTAATGGTGCAGAATCAACTTTAAACCGCAGGTCCGGTCTAATATGACTAATATGGGCATAGGGTTCACAACTCTACCCCATAAAATCCTGTTTCGGGATCTGTCGATAGACAGATGACCTTGGCCTACCATGGGGCTGTTGCGCATTGAAGAATAAATAATAATGCGCATAGAAGAAGAATATATATTATAATTAATATATTATTATAATATTAATAATAATATTATCAATACACTTTAAGCAATTTGCAATTTAAAAATAATATGTATTTACTAACTAGTTTAAAATTTTGTTGCATAATATTGAAATGATGAGTTGCCTCACAAAAGTTTTTTTTTTTTTTAGTTATTTAGTTTAGCTTATATTTCAAGTTATTTTTTAACATCATTTTAAGAAAATTAAAAAATAATGAATTAAAATTTAAGAACAGTACTTATTTATAATAAAAACAAATATAAAAATATGATAAAAGAATAATTTTTTAATATTAGAAAAATATTTTACTTTACAATATATATAATATTCGATATTTCCTTGATGAACATAACCTGTTATACTTTCGTAAGTTCAAGGGAAAAAAATAGAAAGCAAAAATTACAATTAGAAAAAAAGTCTGTAAGGTATGTTCTATATATATATATTTATATATATATATGTCGTTAGAATTATACACATCATGATTGCAATTCATATATTTGTTATTTAAGATAAAAGGATGACAGACCATTTTTTTTATCAATCAAATATTTATACTTGCAACATTTTAAATTCATTAATATAATTATTTTTAATGTTATGATAAAATTTAAGTCAACAGTGTCTTATAAAAATTAAAACAGAAAATCTTGTGAAATATTTTTCCTCGTTACCAAAAATAACTTCAACACATTACATTGTTCTGTACTTTACAACAAGCAATAGACTGAGTAAACGAAGTTTTATTATATTTTCATTAATTTTAAGTCGATAAAAATTAAATACAACATATTATAATTAAATAAATTATAGTTTAAAAACACTAAAAACACGCTTTTAGAGTGTTAGTTTTAGTTTTTCACTAGTTTCATTCCGAAATGCAGAGTTAGTTTAAAAATGTCATACAAAGCACCCTCGCTTTTAGAACAGTGACATTCATTTTCTCGTCAGTCATTTTATTCTTATGTTAACAATTATTTTTTACTTTTTAGTTTCATTAACTCTAAAAGCGTGTTTTAAAACTATAATATTTAAATGTGGTCCCGGTAAGGAGGACTGGAACTATAGTTCTACAATAATTTAACTGTGAGTAAAATAAATGCTAAATGCGAATATGCCGAGCCAGCTAGGATTCGAACAGGGAATCTCCTGATACGTAGTCAGGCGCTGTTATCCGTTGTGCCAATGTAGGTTTGAATGTCTTGTCTACTTTCATTCTACATGGGTTAACTTGCTCTTCATAAGTTAGAATAAAATCACTTATCCTGGCGATCCTAACCATGATGAGATAATAAACTTATCAAAATATTTTAGCGTCGTCGGTCCTTGATAAGCCTACAACGTTTAAATTAATTCTGATCGCTTAAAGTAGAGCAAAAATCGAGCCCATAGAGTCAGTTACAAACAAACTTACAGGTGAAACTAATAAAAACGTATTAAATAAGTCCTAACAGAGTGTAACCTACATAGCATCTGTAAAATTGATAATTTCGTCATTGAAGATGAAAGCATATCTTACTATTGTATTTTCCAATCGAGTATTTATTTATATTTGAAGCATTTTAATGTCAAAATAACTTAATTTTTAATATGATGATAAAATTTAAAATAGTGCCTTCTAAAAATCAGAAACATCTTGGAAAACATGCTCCCGGTTACCTAAAATGATGTCTAAAATGTAATATATTTTTATATTGTTACCTAAAATGTAATATATTTCTTAACACTCTCCAATAATATAATTATCCGACTGTAATTTTAAAAAAGTTTATTTTTCAAAAATTGACATTAAAAGGATTTATTCCATTTCTATTATGATTCTTCTTTTCTATGACGCAACAGCCCCATGGTGGGCCAAGACAGTCTGCCTACTGGCAGATTTCGAGACATGAGATGTTTTCTTTTTACGGTGTAGGGTTGTCAGCCCAACGGTCATATTAGACCGCGACCTACCGTTTCCGAAACCACTACAGACATACGTGAATCGAACCGGAAATCTGTGGTACCGACCACCAGTTCCCAAGCCTCTTTTACAATTACTTTCATATTAAATAAATAACACTATAGAATAAAAATCCTTATTTGGAGGCAAAAAAAGTCTTTTGATGGTATATATTCCGTCTTTTTTTTATAATTGCACAGGACATTCATATCCATAAGCAATGTTTGTATGCGCATAAGAATTCTTTACTATTTAAATTCAATAATTCATTAAAAAAAATAGCATTCTGGGCTTTTATCTATTTTTAGATTAACACAATTATATCAGAGAATTACTATAATATCTGAATTTTTTCATGATGACAAAATATAAATATTTAGTACAATAAAATAAATTTTTAATCTAAAAAACCATTTTAAGATTATAAAAGAACATAATGTTTGAATGAGATAAAAGTCATATCCAATAAAGGGAACAAAAATTAAGAAGACATCTTCTACTTTTCATATGATAAACTAGTAGACTATTAAATAAAAGCTATAGCTATAATTAAGGGGGTATTAGAACTATTTCCGGGGTCAGATAGCCAAGTGACTACTGCTCTAGCGCTTGTGGCACAGGTTTCGGATTCGAGTCCCAAATATGAAATGAATGTTCATTGTGGTTCGAATCCACCCTAAACCGTAGGTATAAGTTTAATAGGACCGTTTGAACGTAGGGGGCTGACATCCCATGCCCGTAAAAGAAAAACATTTCCTGTCTCGAGCCTTGGCCCACCATGGGGCTGTTACGCCATTGAAGAAGAAAATTATTTCCAAAAATTCCTAATTTTAACTAGAAACTTTTATTTATTTTACTTAAATTTTGTTCTATCCGAGTTCGTAACTCAATATATTCTAAAAAAATTTGAAATTATAAAAAAAAAATGTTGAGCAATTTGATGCTACAATTATCATATGTGAATAAATAAACGGGTACTTTAAAATGAATTAAAAGCAAAACAGATAGACTGAATTTAAAGAAAAACGGATAGATAGAAAAAAAAATTGTGTGAATATAAAATCTAAATTTCTATATAATTAATTTATTTAAATTTCTTTAGAAAATTTTGAAGTATAAATGTACACAAATAAAAAAAATATAAATGAAAACAGACATTCTTTTTTTTGGAAATTCAGTCTCTTAATAAATTGTAAATTAATTAAAGACTAATTTACGATTGATTGCAATTCACTTATTAATTTCGATGTCTAATTAGAATATGTATTGAAAAAGAAGTAATTAGAATTTTTTTGATATTTGGTTAAGCATCATATAAAAGAGAAAAAAATTTCTCAGTAAAAAGCTTTTTAATAATACAGTTTTTATAAGAAATGAAGCACGAATTGAAGTACTTAATTTTATTAATAGTTAGTCGAATAAATTAATTCCATTTTTCAATGAACTGAATATATATATCTTTCTAATTTCTTTTTTTCATCATTTTTGCGACAAAGGCGTTTTTTGTTTTCAGTACATTGCCTTTTTATGCGTCTCTTTTTTTACCAATTTTGAAAAAATTAAATTATAAATTTTAAAAAAGAAACATGATCGAATATCCTGTTCATCCAAAATTAATATGACATGTAACCATGTTTCCTCATACACATTGGCAAGAGCATCCTCCTTTGCATTCAGGAGAAATGATCAGTCGGCTTCGAGACTCTCACCCGAGAGAAAGTACTGATCAACCTGCGCGTCCGCCGAAAAACTTATAGTCTCTCCTTCCGAGAGAAAAGTTATATTTAACGCAATCCCTGCGTATTAGTTGGCCTATAAACTCTCACTCGGAGGGCAAGTATAATACCGGCCCCGTACTCGGCTTAGTGAAACATTTCCACGAATCTAAAATTATATGTCTTTAAATTTGTTAAATATTGTATGTGCGTTGTATAAATAAAGCTGTGAGTTCTCCAACCTGTGCCTCAAGTATCTCAACCCAATCAAAGTTACAATCTGGTTGCCCAGCCTGCACACTACACACAATAATTTTGATAAACATTAACACATTTTAAAAGTGTTTAACTTAAGCAATTTATTTTCAATAAAATAGTTACATAAGTTAGTTTTTATGAAAATTGTTCCATACATACAAAAATTAGTTGCTATTAAAAAAAAAAAAAGTCAAAGACAGTATTAAAATTAAACTTAGGATAGGTGGAAATTTATTTACAAAAACATCACGTTAAGTAAATAAATAAATAAAAAAAAAATAATAAAAAAAAAAAAAAAAGAAAAAAAAAAAAAAAAAAGAATCTATTGGGGTATTGGTAGTGTACAAATTGATTAGGGTGTAATTCCCATTGAGATTTAACATATGGTTGATATTGGAATTACTTAGTTTTAATGCCATCTGAGGTAACTAGTAAAGTTTTAACGCAAAATGAGATAAAAGTCCAAACAAAATGACTTTGGCAAAAATAAATTGATTAATCTTCCGGCAAGAATTTTGCCATTCTGCATAAGAAAACAGCTATTGAATACCGGAGTGGGATACGATAAATTTGCAAGCCGGTAGGCTCTTTCAAGGCCTGATGGCCGATTGACCAACGCTCTGGCACGCGGTGCCCGGGTTCGAGCCCCAGAGGTGACATGGAGGATTGTCGTGGTTCGCAATCCACTTTAAGCCATACGCCCTGGTCAAATATGACTGTTGGGAGTAGGGCTAACAACCCTACACTGTAAAAAAAAAAAAGCGTCTCCTGTTTGAAATCTACCAGTAGGCAGAAATCCTTGGCCACCATGAGCTGTGGCAGCAATCCAAAGAAGAAGTTATTCCCTTTCTTTGGAGTGGAGAAGGAAAAGAAGACAACGTGAACACCAAGATCTCTTCTGAGAAGTGTTTGTTTCAATATGAATGCTTGTAGGAGGCCTAAAATATTTAACACCCTGGGAAACGCTGAATCTGCTACATTTCTGACATTCTTTGGATAATGACTTAGATCAAAATGCCCTTCATTCGAAAACAATAACTTCTTAGAACAGTTTAAACTTATAAAACCCGACTTTTATATTTATATATATATATATATATAATCTTTAACTATGAAAAAGCAAGAGTCAAGGGCTAAACTGGTTTCCGACAAGTTTCAACTGGCAATTTTTTACAAGAAATAAGAAAAGCAGAAAAAAAAAAAGGAACATTTCTAGATTCTTTTTATGTATTTACTTCAAGTAATCTTCTAGATAAAAAAAGAGATATGTGCCCTACTTTTTTTTTTTTAACGGTTTTAAAAAAACTAGTCTTAATGAACTCTATATCGTTAAATTATGAAGGTATTTGGCTTTTTTTAAAAAGACTTCTTTTAAATTTAGGATATGGACTAATTCCAATATATGTACTATCTTCGATATCAAGTATTCTAGAAAATTTTCTCTTAATTACAATTTTTTTTTTTTTCTGATCGTTACTTCCTCTTTAGAATTTATGACATGAGCATTTTAAATGAATAATTATGTTTGAATAAAGATGTGATATTTTTACATTATAATTTATTATTTCAGTATTAGAATTTTTAAAAATTAATAAGAGTCTTAACAGGAAAAATACTAAATTGTTTCTTTTCAAGTTTTTACGAATTACAAAATTTTTCATATAATTATTATTTATTATTTTTCTACTGTTTTATTAATTATAGCCGTAAATAAAACAGTAGGAAAAGGATATAAATCATCGTAAAAAATAAAATAGAAATACTGTTTAGGATAATTTATTTTAAAATAATTTAGTGGGATATTGTAATGTATTAATTATCTACATTTATAGAAATGTTTTTGTTATCATGTTATATACAGGTATATGATTATACTAGTTAAAGTCCCACTTTCAAAATGCTGTAAAAAAAAAAAAAAGAAACACTCGTCATAATGAGTTCAAATTTGAATTGAAGAAGGGAGAAGCTGTACGGCAATCAAAGCATCAAAAAGAAGTTCCAAAGTGTATTAATAGATGGCGCTGTAAGCAGCATAAAGAAAGTGAATTCGGCTGCCAGTGATATTTTGAATCAAAATTACAACGCATTTGGCATGAGTTGCACATTAAGCCAACTGTAGTGTTCAATGTGCTGAACTGTTTCGGCCTTTTGATGGAAAAAAGTACTACTAAGTCATTCAACAGTTGTGACACTGATAGTGGAAAGCGCATTCACCACGGCAAGGCCATATACCAAATTGTATAGGTAAGATCGGTGGAACTTTTTTTTTTTTGATGCCATACCATTTCTCCCTTCTTCAAGTATCTTCAGTTCAAATTTGAATTGACTAGTGATTCTATTTTTATAACATTTTTAAAAATACGACTGTGACTAAATAAATATTATGAAAGTATTGGATTTATTGAACAATGTGTTAAAATATTTAAATTAATTAGATATAAATTTTTTTGGGCGTAGGACTGACAACCTACCTCGTAAAAAGATAACATCTCGTGTTTCGAAATCTACTTGTAGACAGACGACCTTGCCCTACCATGGGGCGCCATTGAAGAAGAAGAAGAAGATATAAATTTTATATAAATTCTTTTAAAATAAATTCCACTACGTCTATCAGCATATATTGTCAGAACAAATGAAGCAAACCATTCTTAATTATTTTTTTTAATTAGATGCTATTTTCTTTTCCATTTAACAAGGCCTTTACAACCTATCAATTTTCCTAGAAAAAAATAAATAGCCTTTCATATAATGTGCTATGTACTAACCTATTGGCAGCACTTTTTTTATTTTATTCAAAAATTATAAATTGCCACTGTAAAAAAGGGTAAAAAGTTAATTATGCTGGACTTTTTACATTACCAAGGTATTTGGAATTATTTTATTTAAAAATTTGAAATTTCACCACACGGGTAACAAAACTCTTATAAAAAAAAGACTTTAAATAATATTATTTTAAACCATATATTCTTATTTATCTGTAAATAACTTATCAGTAATTTATCCTTATCCTCTTTATTTTACTTATTTAAAAAAATTCAAAAAACATGTATAATATATATGTTTGTTTATGTAAACAAAATATGTATATTTACAAAATGTTTATGTCTATGCATAAACATACATATAAAAAAAAACATAATATTAAAAAACAAATATTTTTGAAGTGGCATTTTATAAATAAGCTTGATGGTCGAGTGACTGGCGCTCGAGACCACAGGTTTCAGGATTGATTGCCATGACTGTTTGTAGTAGTTCAGAATCTACTTTAAAACGTAAGTCCCGGCCTAATATGACTGTAGGGTATTGGACGTAGGGCTGACAATCTAACCAGTATAAAAAGAAAACATCTCCTGTCTCGAAATCTGCCAGTAGACAGACAACCTTGACATAGCATAGGGCTGTTGCGGCATTAACGAAGAAGAAGATTTTAAAAATTATTTAATAAGTGATTTAGTGTTTGGTTAAATTTAAAAAAAAATCGGAAAAAAAAATCAGTGGTTAGAAAACTATTTTATATTTATTAATTTATAATATTCAAATCTAAAAATGTTTGCTCAAAAAATATATATTTATTCAAATAGACTAACGTCTTTTTAATGTCTTACATCTTTATTCTTACAAATACAGCTGTTTTGCTAATGCAGTTTTATAATGGAGCTTGTTTGGAAGAATACCTTAAAATAATGATTTCTTAAAACATGCATTTTTAATTGCTAATGTCTTATTAGCCTATATTATTGACCCACTTGTGTTAGGGTAAGAATTAAAATATATAATGTAGACAGGAAGCATACATCAGACCTATCATGCGTAGAATCAGAAAGATAGATCAGATAAGTTGAATCTGATGCTTAGAAGATCAGAAGACCTGATAAGTTGAATCTGATGCTTAGAAGATCAGAAGACCTGATAAGTTGAATCTGATGCTTAGAAGATTAGAAGACCTGATAAGTTGAATCTGATGCTTAGAAGATCAGAAGACCTTATAAGTTGAATCTGATGCTTAGAAATCTCTAAAATAATTTACAATGAAACTCATTTCCTCAAAAGCAACATTTAATTAACGACGAAACATATAAAAATTAATACATCTTCACAACATTGACCCCAGCAATGCAAACACAAAAGTGAAACTAAAACTGAAGTTCCGGGTTTGGCATTTAGCCAGAAGAAAAACTTCAGAGATTGCTACATTTCAGTTTGATGGATAACAGAGGGTTTCCAACATCCTTAACCCCTTTTGAGTCTACGTTCACTATAGGGGACTCAACACTCTTTTAAATTATTAAGCACAACAAGTCTTTGACATACTTGAAGACTTTATCGGATCTGGAATGGCCCAGAAGCTCAAGAAGTTTGTTCTGAAACTGTTTCTGTCTGACCAGCAACACTGTCTTTAACCTGTAAAAAAAAAAAAATCTGAAACCTTATTAGATGGCAGTTCCAAATGAAAAATTTTTTCTAGGTGGATCTGGTTAAAGCATTCGACTGAGTTTTGACAGTTCGTATTTTACCATCCTTGCCAGGTATAAGATTTATCACTTTGACAAGGGGCCAATTGAAATAAATCTAAAATCTTATTATATGACAGTACAAAATGAGAAATTTTCTGGATGGATCTGGTCAAAGCCTTCGAGGGAGTTTTCAGTTTGATATTTAGTACTCTACCATCTTTGCCAGGTATAAGATAGTATCCCTTTGCCAAAGGCCCAATTGAGACTTTTCTTGAAATCGTCTCCAACGAGAACGATATCACTTAATTCAGAGCGAAGTATCGATGTTCTTGTCTTTGCTGCTTGTCTTAATAAGCCTCGCGAAAACGTTTTATATCGTAGACGATATTGACGGTGATTAGCATTGATATATCAGTCACTTTTAAGAGATATCAAGCAAGAGTATGGATTTAAAAAGAATATATTTTCTTCAAATTAATAATATTCAAAGTATCCCTTCTTTTCTCCTGATCTAGTTCTTTCTTGAAAATTATTTCGTTAGGTGGCCAATCCTCGCAAATCTCTAAAAAGACATGTTGAATCCTCCCACCAATGAGATTTTATTAACTTCTCAGAAGAACATCCTCTAAAAACAAGTAATATAAAAAAAAAAAATTTTTAATTCAATTCCTACTTTTTTCCCCCTATATTGCAGAAAGTCCTTTATAAATAATTTTCATTCATTTTCTTAGGTTTATCTGATATATGCAAATTAAATCTAAAAAAAACTAAAATTAATGAATTAAATTTAATTACTGAATGAATATTTGAAAAAACTGTATTAACATCCAGCGTCATCCACTACAAGTTCAAAAAATTATTTGAACTGGAGTGGATGCATGAAAAGTATTTTATGAACGATTGAAAATTTGAACGATTGAATATATAGGGAGAGTGTGAGATAATAGAAGGAATTGAAATAATATTAACAACATTCATTTCGCCAGGTATAAGTTTCCAATTTTCCGGTAGGATTAATTGATGGATCTCTGTTGAATGAAACAAAAACTGCCCTCTTCCCCTTTAAAGAATCCACCAGAAGGCCACAAAGGACACCAAATGTAATCTTTATTTCAAGTAAAACAAAAGGCAATATAATTAAGTGTGCTAATCGAGATCCTATACAGCATGGCATTAATTCTAGTTTTGGTATAGACAGTTCTTTGAGTGGTGCAACTCTAGATTTGACTCTTAAGAGACGAATTTTAACATCAGGAGAAACCTCTACTCGTATAAAAACGCAAGCACCATTTTCAATTTACACATGTCTCATCAAATACATGAAATTCAGATATTTCATGCACTTCTAAATATTGTGGAATTTCTACATTATTTAAGAGAGCCAACTTTATTATTGAAAATGATTTTTGTATGCTATCAAAAATAACCAGATTTGATAATAAAGTTGAAGGGCTCAAAATTACGATAGGATCAAATATCTGTACCAAAGGCAAAATTTGATTTTGCTTAAATTCAATTACGTGTGCTAAAAATCTCATGGTATCTCGATCTAGATTCTATATCATGTCCAAAAGAGAAATATCCCCAGTAGAATTAGAGATATGCAAACTAGGCACGTTATTTTCTTAATTTCTTAAATTAAAACATGCACTTTTCAGTAAGTTCTGTGCTTGAAGGACAAATTGCTCTACTTCATCTAAATTGAGCATTACTCTTGCACTGTTAATGGCATAAAAGGATGTCGAAGTCGAGCCACAACATCAGAATATTCCTTTGAGAAATTCTGTAGCATATGATTCAAAGATTCCATAAGGAAAAATGGACTTGTTGTAACCCCAAATACAACTCCATGAAGTATATGCAGCCAGACGGCCAAGTGGCTAGCGCTCTGGCCCTTGGTGCTTCAGGTTCAAATCTGGCGGTGGCATGGATGCTTGTGAGTTGTTCGGAATCCACTTTAAATTGTTGGTCCCGTTGCTGATGCCTAATGTGAACAAGATGACCGTAGAGCGGAAACCAAACCAAAATGTTTATATACTTTTTTTTATTTTATAGATATACTAAAAATTGTGTTCCGACTTGAGAGCAAAAGTTTTAGTGCATCAATCAAATCAGTTGGGAATCAAAAGGAATGCCGTCTATTTACCCGTGTTCGAGCAGAATTTCCACTCGGCCTGGTGTCGGTTTTTGGTCACGGATCAAAGCGATTTACGACTTTTCAAAAAACGAATGGAGGTTCTAAGACGTAAGGGAAATTACAGAGATTTTTTTTTTTTTTTTTTTTTTGAGTTTAAATTGAAACGCCAAATGAAAATGTTTCGCATCTTGTCGCTTTTAAAGAAGAATCTTTCAGAAATTTTTAATAAATACCAGTTGCATTTCGTTATTTAAAAAGGTTAACTAGCTACCATTTCCTATTCAAGTGCATTTCTTGGAATAGAAAAACCCAAAGTTATGAAAACACGATAAAGTTTTATTATGGATGGAAATTCTTAGAGATAATCAAAATCTCATTATTAAAATCATTATAATACGCAAGTTCTTTAAAAGCTTCCTTTATCAAATTATCTCGTATCAGTGTAAAATCATTACAGATAATTTTGAACAAAAAGTTTTTTTTTTTTTTCAAAAAATTGTATTGTTTCAATGAATATTCCTAATAAATTACATGTTTTATATGCTTATTATAGCAATTGGTAACATTCAAACTAGGAAAAATATACAGTTTTTTTATGTTTATGATTACTTGTACATTTCAACATAGGTGAATTATTTTAACACAAAAATTGATAAGAAAATTCTACATGAAAAATGAGATGCAACAATTTTGAACAATACCCTATAATTTTTTTTACTATTGTTACCATAATAAATACATGATTGAAATGCATATGAAATTATTGAAATTGATGTCGTATGACAAAAGTACATGATTGAAATACGTGGCAAAAGTGATTGTTCATTCCAAAACAAATGGATAAATTAAAATCTATTTTAATAATTTTTTTAGATAAACAGTACTGGTCGTGATTAAGTTTTTTTTTTTTTTTTTTTTTTTGTTAAATAGGGAAATAATAAAAATTAAATTGATTATGAATAGATTGTTGAAATCTGTTGTTCGTTATAAAATAAAAATGTTATTAGTAATAATTTATTTTAAAATATATTCCATAGTGCAAATAATTTATGGAATATATTTTAATTTCATTGTTCAATGACTTGCAGCTATAAAAATTACCTACACTTTGAATGGATGCATTTTTGTTTTGTCGAAATCAGTGGGCCTCGTTTTTATTTATTCAGAGTAAATAAATAGACATAGTTTTGGGTTCGAGTCCCGGCGGTGCCATGGTTTGTTTGTAGTGGTTCGGAATCCACTTTAAACTGTAGGTCCCAGTCTGTTAAGCCCTCTTAAGACAGAAGATCACTGTAGAGCGACAAACCAAACCAAACCAAATCAATAGCCATGGGACAAAAGTTTTGTTTTTTATCCCACTTGGTAGACATCTAGACCCCACGGACGCGTATGGACTCATGGTTGAAGGGAAAGGGAACAGCTTCTGTTGTGATGGTGGTCAGTAGGTAAAAGTCTGACTTGGCTCCGTGTCGCTCAACAGTCATATGAGACCGGGACCCACGGCTTAAATCGGATTCCGAACCACTACAAACAGCCATGACACCGTCGGGACTCGAACTCGAAACTTATGACACAGAGCGCCAGACACTCAGCCATTCAGGGCCTGGGACAAATTTTTAGTGGTGGTACAACTTACTAAAATATATCTTTTTTTGTACAGCAATGTATGGTCTGAAGAGATAAGTGTTCTCGTTTGGAAGTGTGTTCGTTTCTCAACGAACGCATTTCCAAACGAATTTTTCGCAACAGCCAGGCACAGTGCCCCTTCTTGATAGTGTCACGTGATACGTTTCACGTCATCTGACCGACAACTCCGATGAGCACTCTATTTTAATTCTAACTCTGTGTTTGCAACTGTGTTTTCATGTACGAGACTACAACTGACAAAATTGAGAACCTCATCATATGAGACTGTCACGAGACTACACTCAAGAGCCAAAACATTATGACCACCTCTACATTTTGCAATGAACTCGCCTGGATGACGTGGAAGGCACGTGATCAGGTGGAAGTGGTATTTAACTGGTATTAAGTGGTGGTGTTAATCCATGCCAAGGCGGGTTGAAGCTGTGTTGGGCGCCAAAGGTGGGCCAACTCGTTATTGACAGGTGGTCATAATGTTTTGGCTCTTGAGTGTATATATGAGATATGATATATATACATATATATGAGACTGTCATTACGACTGCATGAGAGAGCAAAATGCCTGGCATCTTTGGAATTGTTTATAAATTCTTCCTTCGACGTTACCATGCATGTATTGCTGTTGGTGGTTGCATTTTAAGCATTTAAGTAAGCATTGAATCAAAGAAGACTTTGCAATGATGCTGTAAATAGGCAATGTTTTTCTTTTCATGCGCCATTTCTTTGTTGCCTGAACGTGTCACTTCCTATACATTCCTAAAAAATGTCTGTTTTAATAAGCTGTACCACTCCTCAAAGTTTTTCTCATAGCAGTTGAATCACCCTTATATGCCAAGAACAGCCCACCGACGTAAGGGGCAATAGAGAAGGTGGTGGGACAAAGGCTTCGGGAAGTACTTTTAGCGATAATTGACCCCTCATTTGCGTGCCGTATGATAACGCTGAAAACTTTCCCAAGTTGCCTGAATGTCAATGCAAGACGTTGTCAGCACCATCGCCATTGAATCTCCACTTTTCTGAAGGCACACCAACTGTTACTGAACAATCATGAATTGGAACAAAGCTTCACACTATATTTAATATTATTTTTCGTGAATTTATTTGAATGCTTGTTGATAAAATTGTTTCAAGAATTTTTGCTAATATTTTTTTTTCTCGAATGTTGGGTACTTTGAACTTATTTTTTGTCACATTGCACTTGTAATTTGCCGTAAAAATTTGGAGCAAGCATTTCTGAGAATGACCTCGAGGTTCGTAAGTTTCTTCCTAAAGAACGAACGAACTTTCACGACCTACAAGTTAATCGTGTCATTAACAGTACAGACACGGAAATTTTCGGATCGGTTTCACTTTCGAGTTTTGAACTAGGCTAATCTAGATGGGGAATCCAACGTGTTATCCACTAGGCCGCTTTATCCGCTAAAAAGCTTTGCTCTAGATCAAGGGTAGCCAACCCGAATGATCTTGCTGGCCACTTTGGAAATGCATCATGACTCCGCGAACCATATAAAATTATATATCCCCATATTAGATTTTTGACCCACTATACTACCGTGCCCAAAAAGTAAGACCAATTATTTTTTTTCAAAAACTTTTATTTATTCTTCAAATTTATTTCATCGCATTCAAAGTAATCCCTTCCGGACACAATGCACTTACGCCAACTTTTTTTTTCAATCCTCATTGCATGCTAAAAAGTCATCGGCAGGGATGGCCTTCAAAGTGCGCCCAATTCACGTTGAATCTCTTCAATCGATTCAAAACGGTGTTCCCGAAGTGGTCTTTTGAGTTTAGGAAATAGCCAGCAATCGCACGGTGTAAATACGGTGGTTGTGGAATGAATATGGGTTTAATTTTGGCAAAAAGCCACGACGAATCAATGTAGTGTGAGCTGGCGCACTCAGAGGCTGGCGCATTTGAGGCCCAAAATGGAATGGACCGATTCTTTTGAAATTTCAACACCATCAGCAAGGTCTCTAATTTTAAATAGACGGTTTGCAAGCACCATATCTTTAATTTTTGGGACGTGAGATTAGCTTCGTCGGCTGAGGTTGATGGTCGACCAGAGGGTTCTCCGTCTTCAATGCGTTCTCTGTCTTCTTTGAACTGTTTATACCACTTGTAAACATTTCTTTCGGATATAAGAATGCTCACCGAATGCCTTCTGCAACATTCTATACGTTTCCGCAACCAAAATTGAATGCAAGTTCTTTGCTCAATTCATTCGGACATTTCAAAAATCGCAGGTATCAGTTTTAGCGTCTCACAAAGCCAAGTGTAACTCAAACACTAATGAATATTTTGACGTGAAATTTCACGCAGAAATCAAAGACAGTACCAGCAACCTAAAAAAAAGAAGAAAAATTGTAATTCCATAATCCCCGGGAATTTCTAATTGAAAATTGGTCTTAATTTTTGGACACAGTAGTATATACTTTCTGTTGATTCTCCTCGTTTCTAAATATAGTATCATGCACATATAAAAGGATCCCAACCTGTGACATCCTCCTTACTATGTCGCCTCCCAGAAACCTCCCAACACCCCGTTTACACAAACTGTCACAATTGGCCAATCCTTTACTTTCTGAAAGCAGTGACTACAACTCACGGTTCCAGCACATTTGAAACTTAGATCTCTTTCAATTGCCTACGTATATTACCACTGGAAAATAAAAACAGCTCTAACAGTATTACTTATGTTCTTCATAGTACGCAACTGTCCTATGGTGGGCCAAGGCCGTCTGCCTACTGGCAGATATCAAGACAAGAGATGATTTCTTTATACCGGGTAGGGTTGTTAGCTCTACGCCCAACATTCATATTTGACAGGGTCCAACGATTTAAAGTGGATTCCGAATTACTACAAACACCCATGTCACAGCCAGGACTGAAACCCCAAACCTGTGGCCCCGAGCGCTGATCACTCGACCATCCGGTCCTGTGCTACTCATATATTTTTCAAATAAGAAATTAATCTCCAGCTTTCAAATAATAATTAACCTCAGTAACACATTCCAAATTGATGTACACTGTCTTGAAGACAATTTTTGTAAAATTTCTGCAATAGCGATGTTTATACAAAGTGTCACCATCACCATAGATTCTCCCCGTTTCTGAAAGTAGTGCAAATTGCCAGTGCATAAAACCGTTAACTACGATTATGACCACTGAATCTTGAAGTAATCCCTTTTAGAATTACTTATCCATTTCCCATAGAAAAGAAATGAACATTCAGCAATAGCAAATTAAAATATTAGACATCAAGTAAGTCAATTTCTACTTTTTTTTTTTTCACTATATTGCAGAAAAGTCCTTTATAAATAAAGTTGAAATTTTACTCTTACATCTGGCGCCATCTATTATTAGATACATGCAACTTAAATCTAAAAAAAAAATTAAGTTAATTAATTAAATTTAATTACATTAATATTTAAAAATTGTATTAACATCCATCATCCACTACAAGTTTAAAAAAATATATTTGAATTGAGTGGATGAATAAAAAGTATTTTATGAACGATTGAAAATTTAAACAAGATATATATAGGGAGAGTGTGAACTAATAGTAGGAATTGAAAAAACACGAATTGATAAAGACGTATATCATCACTGGACAACAATAAGAATTAACATTTATTTATACATTTTTCAAAGAAGAAATTAATTTCAAGCTTTCAATTAAGAATTAACCTCATTAACACATTAAAACATTAGTCAAAAATCCAAATTGATATACAGTGTCTTCAAGACAATTTTTGTACAATTTCTGCAATTGCTATATTTATACAAAGTGTCACCATCACCATAGATTCTCCCCTTTCTGAAAGTAGTGCAAATCACCAACAAAATAAAACCGTTAACTACGATTATCACCACTAAATCTTGAAATGGGCACTATTAGAATTACTTATCCATTTTCCAATAAAATAAATGAACATTCAACCTTCTACTGCAATAACAAATTAAAACGAAATTGATAAAGAAAAATCTTTCAAATAAATCTCTTTTACTCAATTTCTATTATAACTGCAGCTTACAAACAGCAATCAATAATTATCTACATAATCTGTATAATTTCTAGCGATTTATTTCCAATGAAGTAACCATAAAAAACGTCATGATATAAAAAGAAATAGTAAAAACGATCACGCGTCCATCAGTTAGTGCACGTGCCTTTTTCACTTTTCCAGGCTTTTCAAGGACGGTGCAATCTTGAAATACTGATAGTGCTTTGTTTGCCATTCTCTCTCCGCGCAGAAAAATAAAAATAAAATAATAAAGGGAAAACACAAAAATGATTGAAATCCAAATATTTGTTTTTAATTGCTTCTGATCATGACTTGGGTGCAATTTTTATCACAGGTTAAATATTTTGTTTGATTTGAACTAAACAAATTACTGTTTTCAAATATTTTTTTATTTGATTAAAACATGTTTTTATCGGAATAATTATATTTTTTTCTACTTTGCAATGAGTTGCATCATTATTAAAATCTAATATGCTGTTTAGTCGTTAAATCTAATTTGGATATAAGCAATATATAAAAAAATTATCTCTATGATTGTTTCCAAACTAGAAATACTTCCGGTTTCAAGGATTTTATAAGTGGCTTACTTATGTGACTAGTTGTATTCTTCTTTTTCATTAGCGCAACAGTTTATGCTTACTGGCAGATCTCGAGACAGGTGATGTTTTTTTTTTATTATTATTATTATTATTATTTTATTTTTATTTTTACGGGGTAGGGTTGTCAGCATTACGCCCAATGCTCTACAATCATATTGGATCGGGACCTACGTTTTGCTTTTTGGTTTGTCGCTCTGCGGTCATTTTGTGTAAACTTTAGATTAATTAGAATGGGACCTAGGGTTTAAAGTGGATTTCGAACCACTAAGAAACATCCATGCCACTACCAGGATTCGAACCCGAAGCCTATGGTATCAAAGGCCAGAGATTTAGCTAATTGGCCATCAGGCCGCGGACCTACTGTTTAAAGTGGATTCCGAACCACTACAAACATCCATGGCACCGCCGGGATTTGAACCTGAAACCTGTGTCACCGAGCTCCACTCGGTCATCAGGCCCAGTTATATTGTATTTAAAAATTTAAAAAAAAAATTATTTTCCTTCATTATATTGATTTAAATTTAAATTATTGTAGATCTATCAAATATAAATTTGTATACGAGTAAAATATTATTTAGATTAGCTTAGGATCTTCTCCCAGTAGAAATCACTGTTTGTTTTGAAACATAAAAGTAGATAAAGAAGATCAACGGATGCTCATCTATAATCATGAGCAACGAAGACACATATTAATGTAGGTTTGCCGTTTGGAAAAAGACGCATCCCTGCCGAAACCCCAATTTATGTAGGGTTACACCGGTTTCAACAGATGCATTCCGGCCGAACCTACAGTTTTGTTAGACTTCTCTACTGGTCTAACAGTGGCTGTACTTTTGCAGTGGGTGTCTAGGGTATTTGACATGCAAAACGCAGTAACGGGACGTTACTTTTAAATGAAGCCATTTAATGACATATTTTACAATGATATTTACATTAATTAATTAATTAAAAACAACACCGTCCATTCTCTCGCTGCTTGACGCAGCGTCTCTTCCGTGTCCATCTGCGGGGGTTTCTTCTCTCATCTTTCTTCATCTACGGGGATCTTGCCCCTTCTCGTGGGGTCAGAGTTCAAAGTTCAATACACCTCCACGTTGTAAACAGGCTCTGTGAAAGACAAGCAAGTGTCGCTATCTGGTGATTACGGCACCAACAAATCCCACATTAATAAGATAATTTAAGAGTTATAGCAAACTGATTAACACTGATATATAATTGAAATTGAATTTTTTTTTCAATTTCTAAGCTTACTGATCATGTAGAGTAGGAACATGTAGCCCCTAAATTAATTGACAACATAGAATAGTAATGTGATCACAATCATTCGTCCGAACCCATGTACAACCCATCCAGACGAATAGGTTGTTGCGGGTTCTTAGATTATTGAACACAGAATAGACTGCTTATAAGCTACATACAATAAGTGACCTCTAAATGTTTTAATTCCGTAGAATAGAAAATATCACATAGATGACCTCCTAAGACTGCTAATCACAAAAAGTAGAAACATTACCTCAGTGAACCTACACTTCACCATACAAACCAGGGAAATCATATCACACTAGTAGTTTCTAAGCTTGCTGATAATGTATGGTAGGAACATGTATCCTCTAAATTAATTGGCAATATTTTTTTCTAATGCGGCTGGCAAATAGACCGTGATCTTTTTTATGCCATAAGGGCTGCACTGACATTACTCACTTTGCATTACCCAGGGGGAGCGTGTTACTTGATGATAAGCTGCTGACGCGGAGTAACAATGCCCCCGCAGCGCTCTACGATCCTATTAGAACCGGGACCTACGGTTTAAAGTGGATTCCGAACCACTACAAACACCCATGGCAACGCCGGGATTTGAACCCGATACCTGTGGGACCGAGGGCCAGAGCGCTAGCCACTCGGCCATCAGGCCCCTAATTAATTGGCAATATAAAATAGGAAAAATAGGTTATTGATCACAACTCATTCACAACCTATCCAGACGAATAGGTTGTTGTGATCACTTGGGTTATTGACCACACAGAATAGACTGCTTATAAGTTACATACAATAAGTGACCATTAAATCTTCTAATACCTCAGAATAGAAACTTCACTTGACTCCCTAAGATTGCTGATTCCAAAAAGGTATGAATATTGATAGATCCGCCCTTTGCTATGTAAACCAAGGATATCACTCTGATAGCTCCTAAGCTTGCTGATTATGTAATGTGCAACTTTTAACTCTTAACATGCAACTTTTGAATTAATTGACAACTTAGAATAGGAACGTCATTGAAAAGAACAATAGGTTGTTGATTACATTCCTCATTCCTGTTTCATTACCTCATTCGTCCGAATCCTTTCACAACCCATCCAGACGAATAGGCTGTTGACCACATAAACTAAACTGTCTTAAGTTCGTTGGCTACATGCAATAAGTTGTCCCTAAATTTGTTCTGATATAAATTAGAAACAATTATTATAATTATTGCAATTTAAAACTGATATCATTAGAGGTAGCATTTGGATTTATTGTGCCCATCCGATGTAGATATGAATTTTCAATTTAGATCACTTTTCGATTTTTTATTGAGCCTACGTAGTTCAGAGGTCCATTATACATTTTAAATGAGAAATCATCATGAAACAATTGTATAAAGTATTATAAATTCCATAACGCACGTTTATTTGGTTTGGATTGTATAAAGTTCTTTTTGGTCTAGGAAATACTTAAATTTACTAAAGATATCATGATTTAAATTAAAAACTGTCCAAAATGTAAATAAAATTAATATTCAACCATTTAACACAATAAAAAAAAAAAATTTTTCGATGATAACGTTAAAAAAGCATTGACAAACAAGAAAATAAAAATATAAAAATGAATAATTTAAAAAAAATATTTAGCAAAAATTCACGAAATAGTATATTTTTTATTTTATGAAAACACTCCTAACTAAAAGAATATGTGAAACACATCACAGTTATTGCATAAGTGTAGATATATATCCATTATATATGTATTGAACTAAAAGAATGATAATATTAGAAAGAGTATAGCTGAGTTACAGCCAATCGAGTATCACCAACCATCCATAACATCCAGTTTAACGGAAACGGACAAATCGATTACTTTTTAAGTGTGCTAGTCAGATATACGCGGCGCAAAGCTACTTTGAATGAAAAAAGTATAATGGTTCATGGGGAATTTTTTTTTAACTAGTTTTTCTTTTAATATCGTATAATCTAAAATTTTAATTATAAAAAATTAAAATTATTTTTATTACAATTAAAATCCCTCCTAAATGACATTTCTTCCTCCGACCTGGTCGAACTATAATTTAGGCAAAAAAGTTATGTTTTTAATAAAATGTCAATTACCTATCTCTAAACTACACTCATGTCCATAAATTAAGGATAATTCAGAATCACACAGAAATTGAACTCTAAAATAAAAATTTCACCTGTAGAATTATCACACACATCTTGAAGAAGAATTTGCAAATTACAGGAAACCACCAGATGGCGCGGATAGTACGTCACAATGACGAGAATGTAAGAGAGGGGTATATAAGGAATGGTGGCAAAGAAGTAAAATTGTTCACAAGCGCTTTAAAAGCCTTTCAGTGCAATAAGCCGCATAGTGATGGCACAAAGGAAGCATTTGGATGATTTTTACGTGGTAGAATTATCGGACGACTGGAATGTGGACGTACCCAGCTGGAAGTATCCGAGGAACTTGGAATCGCCCAGAGTGTCATCTCCAGGCTTTGGCAACGATTCCAAGATGATGGTAATGTGAGTAGATGTTACAGCGCAGGTCGCCCCCGAGTTACAACGCCGAATGAGGACCGGTATTTAGCAGTTACTGCCAAAAGAAACAGACGGAGCACAGCATCAGACCTGTCTCGTCAGATCTCTTCAGCTACCGGAACGACAGTTTCAAGGCAGACCGTGTACAGACGCTTAGGGCACATTGGTCTATATGCTCGTAGGCCTGTCAGATGTGTTCCACTTACCGCAACTCACTGTCGCCTGCGATTAACCTGGAGTAGAGAGCATGCATTGTGGACACCGCAACAGTGGTCTTGTGTGATGTTTTCCGACGAGTCCATGTTTAGTTTGCAGTCTGATTCTCGCCGGACTTTCATATGGAGAGCGCCAGGTACCCGTTACCACCAAGAGAACACCATTGAACGACACCGTTACGGTGGTGCAGGATGGCTCGTTTGGGGAGGAATTATTCTTGGTTCCAGAACTGACCTGCAAGTTCAGAGTGTAACGATGACAGGCCACATCTATCGGGATGTCATTCTGGAACAACATGTACGTTTGTTTTCGGGGCGCCATGGGTGCTGAATTTCTGTTTATGGATGACAACGCCCGTCCTCACCGTGCAAACATTGTAGACGAATGCCTTCAATTGGAGGATATCACTCGTATGGATTGACCAGCATACTCACCGGACTTGAATCCAATAGAGCATGTGTGGGATATGCTTGGCCGACGAATTGCAGCCGTCAACCCCTCCCACCTTTCAACCGGAACTTCGGAGGGCATTGCTTGATGAGTGGTGTAATATTCCCCAAGATATGATTGATAATTTGATACTCAGCATGCCTAGGCGTTGTAAGGTCTGTATTGCATCGTCCGGGAGACATATTCCATATTAACCATCATACTAACCATGTTATACTGTTTTTTGTAAATAGGTTCTTTTTTAAAATTTGCTCCAGGGAGTAAAAATCGCAATTTTTATTAATTATGTCAAACATATAGCATCTTTTGCTCTTTACCTTTTGTTTAATAAATAGACTTTACAAATAAGTCAAATTTGTTTTGCTTCTGTCTGTTTCTTTGCCTGAAGTTCATTATCCTTAATTTATGGACATGAGTTTAATATAAAACCTTTTAGTTCAATGCGTACAAAACATTATAAAAACATATAGTTAACATTTGAAGAGATTCTGAAAAATATTATAATAGTTGTGGTTATTATAATAGGTGTGAGCAATAAACACAGATATGAGAATGAAGAATCATCCTCGATAATTAAAAAAATAATATTAATAATAATAATAAATATATATGTAACAACATCAGATTCAACAACTCAGTGTGTTAAGGAAAGTTCGTGGTATACAAGAAAAAGAAAATTGGGCTTTTTTACCTTTATACGCACTTCTTCAAAGAGTTAAATCAGATAAAATAGGGAACTTTCAGATAAGTTTTCTTCATGTTAAAAATTCTAAAACATAGGTTTATAAATATATATATATATATATAATTGTTAGTAGTTAAAATTTCAAAGTAACTGTTTACTGATTAATTGATTTAATAAACTTAATTTAATTTTAGTTTAGGTAATTAATTTTTATAATAAAAAATTAAGTTTTTGTTTCTCTCATTAATTCATTAATGCTTCTATAAAATTTTTTAAACATATTCATTTTGAGGTTCGTAAAAATAAAAATTAATCTTACAATATTGAGGATTTTTTGGTATTCTATATAATAAATAAAAAAAAATTATGAAAATTAAACCTATGTGAAAATACGACTTTGAATAACTTAATATAAATTTATAAACAATAAAAAAAAAAAAAATTTCAGGTTTTCGTGCTGCCATCTACAAAAGCATTATGTAACTAAATTTATATTAATATTTTTAATAATTAATTAAAAAATCCATTTATAATAATAATAATAAGTTTTTAATCAAAATTAATTATTTACGATAAAAAGTTAATTTATTTATATTTAATTTGGAATGGAATTATATAAATTTAGGGAAATATAAATAATATATAAAAATAAAATAATTATTTTGTTTGATGCTGCCATCTATCGTAAACTCTCAATACTATACTGTTCTATATTTAATAATAATACTAAATATAGAATTGCCACTTGTATTTAAATGTATTAATTAAATTCAAATTTTTTTTTTATTATAATGGCACTGAAAATCTACATAGAAATTAAATAAGTCAATAAAAAGAAAGCAATTAAAAAGTCTTTTAAGTATCAAATTATCTTGATAAAAAAAAAAAACTGAAATATTTATTTAAAATTCTGGATTTATATTTTTTTAAATTTATTTATTTCATTGAAATACATTTCTAATTTCTAAAATAATAAAAAAAAAGATATTTAAACATAATATCTTAAAACAATCACATTTTTTATACTATTTGCATAATTTATATTTAAATGTATTGAATTTTTAATATTTATAAAATTAATTTTCTGACGAGTATATATATAATTTCTACTTTTAATACACATTTTAAATCAATAACATTTAATTGATTATTTAAAAAATTAATAGCGTTTTTGTAAAAATTGAAAATGTATTTTTTTTTTTTTTTTTTTTACCTATTTACTTTCTTAATAATAACATTGAATGTATGAAATGGGCTGAATAATATTTTGTAATAAGATTGCCTTTAATAAAGCATCAAATCATAATTTGTTGAAACATTTTTATACAAACTTTAAAATTGCATTATTTCAAATTGTACTTCGAATTAATTGTTAGATGTATATATTTTTTCTTTTTTCAGTTTACTTTGTCAAATAGACACTAGATGGCAGCAGTGTTTTAGAAAATTGATAAATTTATACAATGAAAAGTACTTATTGGTATTGTAGCATTTGTAAATGCAATATCGAAAATTATTTTTGTGCTATTGTTTTTATTATTTTTTAAATTGCATTTTTTTATACAAATATTGGCAGAAATATTTGCTTTTTAAAATTTTATTTTAATAATCGCTTTATAAAAACATTGTGTCATTTTGTAATACTTAGATAATAGGATAGAAATTTTGTTAGATTTAGTCAATGAATCTTTTGCATTTTTAAATTTATTTTGCAATCATTAAAAAATGTTTTATTTATGAATAATATCGTTAGTCATATGATTTTTATATAATTCCTCCTATAAGTTGTTCCTCACAGTTTCTTGAATGTTAAATTTGTAATAATTTGTTATTATTATTCTTATTATTAGTTTTTATTGTTGATTAAGTAAATTTACTGGCTCTCAAATCATAACAATATCTTTTTTGTAGTAAAGTAAATAAATATACTCACCAACTTACCTGAAAAGACATAATTTTTTAACACGAAAAATTGTTTTCAGATTATTTAAAAGGCTGAACTATTAAAAAAATTTTTGCTAGTGACATCGTACAATAATTTAAACTGAATACAAAACCTATTAGAATTGTAAAGATAAATCCAGATTTCAGATTTTTTTAAAAAGAAACAAAAAAAAAAAAAAAAAAAAAAAACATACAAAACAAAAAATATATAGAAATAGCAAAGAGGCTTTTCCATTAATTTTTCATGTATATATATATATGAATATATATATTCACCTTCTTACTTTATCTTTGAGAAATAGTTTTAAAATATTCATTATTTTGTAGCCTTTAAATAACAAAAATTGCATTATTACGGGCAGTATTTGTTTATTTTTTAGGCGTTACAATTTTGAACTATTTGGTGAACAATAATTTAAGCTTCACTTACTTCATTTACATTCTTTAAAATGTATCCACAAATAATAATTTACCAAAATAATACAATACTACATATAATATACACTACAATTACCACAAATAATAAAATACAAATATAAGTTCTATTCAGATAACTTTAATTTGTTTTTAATCTATATAATTTATTTTAAAACTCTATATAAATTTTAGCTCCGCAATTCTTGCAATCTTTTACGTTTTATGTATTCTGTACTATAAAATCCACAATAATGTATTATAAAGCCTATAATTCAACATTATTAAACATCTAATTCCGTATTATAGAGCCTATAATTCAGTATTAGAAAACTAATAATATTATGTTTTGAATTTATTATTTTTTCCTTTTAATATTATATTTTTGTAATATAAAAATCTTTATGAATGCATTATTTTGGTACATCAAACGTCTTTCTGTAGACCCTCTTAAGAAGAACTACTACTACTACACCACACCACTGTGCCTAGATCTGAGTTGCCCCTTTACAGTTTGGGAATGATGTGGGTGAGACAGATGTCTGATTGGGCCCTGTGACACACTACGGCCATAGCAGACAAGAACCTATGGCTTAATGTGAATTCCGAACCACTACAAACATGCATGGCACCGCCGGGATTCGAAACCGAAATCTGTGGTACCGAGCGCCACTCTGCCATCAAGCCCCTTCTTAAAAAGAACTGATCCACGTTAGCGTTTCATATGAAAAGTCCAAGAAAATCTTCCAAAAAAAGCTAAAACTAAAATCTCCAAAACCAATTGTGGTCTGATGGCCAATTGGTTAGTGTTCTGGCCTTTGGTACCACATGATTCAGGTTCAAATGCTGGCCTTTGGTACCACATGATTCAGGTTCAAATGCTTGTTAGGGGTTCGGAATCCTCGTTGAACTGTAGGTACCCTTCAATTAGCTAAAAGTGTGCACAAAATAATTGCAAAGTGACAAACCAAACAAACCAAAACCAATCTGACCTTCTACTGTCGCTGTTTTTTGATCAGGCCATTGCAGAGACACTTCACTCAAAAAGTTCTTTGTTTAAGAAAATAAATAATAATGTTTAACAAAAAATGAAATTTTAAAAATAGCCTTTTGTTGTTGTTTTTGGAGGATGGCTACATTGACCTGAGGTCGTTCCCTGCTAGAATGGCAAAGAGTAGTAGATTCCGCGTTACTCCAGATGCCCCACTGGGTCAGGGGCCTCTGTGACATCTGCAACCAACATTTCTCCGCCACAGTTTTGAACAAAAAACCCATCCTACTCAAATCCATAGGAAAAACTTTTCAGCCTACAGATTTATTATTCTCCTCCTAAAGGGAACCAAGTGTCGATGCAACACCAACACTATTATGAAAAAGACATCCTGTTCCGAATAGGGAAGTGTTCTATATTTCATTACAAGCCTATGGTTGTATCGTGAACTTTCAAACGTTCTTCTTTGTAGAATTTAAACGCACTCTTTTGCGACAAAAAAAAAGAGACATCTTTAAAATGTTTCACATGCAGACTTCACATAAAATTTCACATTTCACATGCAGATTCCTTTGTAAAAAGCATGCAGAATGATTATATTTTCACAGCTATTATGTGTTAACTTGGATCGTGGGCTACATTTCTAAGGGGCTGTAGTATCGTATATCTAGTATCGTATAAAACAGGTAATAACTGTCAGTGATTTATATTTTCTCAATGTCAGCTTTGCATTTTTCTGAAGACACAACGAATAATTCCTTTATTATGCAACCAAATACTTTATAGCCATTTGAATGGAATACGGACATGGTAACGTAGATTTGGACACGTAAATTAATTGGTTATAGACTGAGGAGGCTTTCTATAAATTGCATTAGTATCATGAAGTTCAACTTTAGTTGGCCTAATGTCCAACTGGCTAGCTTTCTGGTCTTTGGTACCACAGGCTTCAGATTCGAATACTACCTGGTTTTGTTAGTGGTTCGAGATCCACGTTAAACTGTAACTCAACATAACCCATATTTCATTTGTGCGAAATGGAATACTGTAACCATTGACCCAATGCTTAGGTAGCCTGTCAAGTTGTCAACAAGCACAGATTGGGAATGCCAAAAGGTCCCTTTTTCAGAGAGACAGCAATTTTTTTTAAAAAAGGTGCTGAAACTAAAAATAATATCTTACAATAGGGTGGCAATGATGCATGCTGCCACATGCAATACACCTCACATATATGCAAAACGATCAAAAGCTTGTAAGCTCGCATCAAAATTATAAAAGTGCTGTAGTTATTAGCATATAGGAATATTATACCTGCTACTACAAGGAATAGGTGAAAACTACAGCTGTTTGAGTTCTATAAAAAAAAAGTAAAGAATATTTGGTGTAGGGAAACTTTGTTTTTAGAAATAAAAATGTCTGTGTAAGAAGAAATTTAAAGTATAATGAATGTATTGATTAAAAAGGGATTTATTAACTGTACAGAGAGAGGGGTCCAAGATACAGAGTGAGACCAGACAAGACAGGACAGGAGACATGTACAGGAGAATTTAGATATCGTTTTAGAAACCCGGACCACAACTCAGTATTCCGCTCAGAATTAACTGCTATAAGCGAAGCTCTGAGCCTAGCTTTAGACTTTAAAGTACCTGATGTTTGGATTCTGACTGATAGTTAGAGCTCAATACAGTATTTGAAAGATTGGCCAAGCATCTTGGACAAATTGGGGCAGGATGTAGTTTCTAAACTAGCTGCTTTGGACCAGATCGGATCGGTGTGCTTGCAGTGGATTCCCTCTCATGTGGGCATATATGGAAATGAAATTGCTGATCTGCTCGCAAGGGAAGGTTGCGAACTTCCCAAAGCTTCTTCTTCCAATCTGTTAGCTTCAGAGGTTCATTCCGTGACTTTAGCCAGAGTGAATACCTCTTGGAGGTCGCCACTAATTCATGCATGGTACGCCGCTAAATATCCTGGTATGTCCTTGCAGTGCTCCTGTCCTAGACCTGCTCAAACGGCTTTAGCTAGACTAAGGACTGGCCACACTAAGAGTTTGTCCTTCAATGGAGACGAGAAGACATATACCCTTTGTCATTGTTCGGCCATCGCGTCTCCCTCTCATCTCATCGATTGTATTGGTGCCTCTGTGAGGCAACACTGTTGTATGAGGGGAGGGCAGTTTACGATCTATTGATGCAGAATGATCTACTGGACTTGGTTTAGGATTCTAAATCAAGGGGATAAGCAACAAGATACAGAAGTATTCATGAGTATTCACTTAATTCCACTAACACTACATAGCAAAAAGTGACTCAATGTTTCAATTTAAATTCGTTGTGTGGAATTGTTCAAATACCTTCTCACCAAATGTTTGAATCCTGCGAACATTTGAATAATTATTGAATATATTTTATGACTGCCCTTCAGCAATGCTTCCGTAAAAAGGGTACTTTATCTTATGAATAAATTGTAATCCATCGAAGAAACGCAGATGTGAGTCACAGTTCTTAAAGAAATGTAAATTAATAATGTTTTTTTTTTTTATTTCCAATGGCAACTTTACATGACAACAGATATAAAAAAAACTACTACAAAGAACAAGATAGAGACAAATGGCATCAGTTAATCCATCCACTTAAGTCTGGCAACCCAATAACGCTTCCATAAAGAAACAGGAGACAGTGCAGAACAGGAAGATCTCTGGCATTTGGTACAAAATTGGCATTTGGCAAATCTGTCCTTCAGAAAAATATAAAATTGCGTAAATTATTTATTTTTATCTATTCATTGCTGTTCTTTTCGTCAATAAATAAAAACTTCAAAGAAATAAGCGATTTCTGGAATACGCATATGATTACTTGAAATCAGTAGATGTCCGAGGAAAAAAAAATAAATAGTCATATTAGTAATACAGAAAAATATCCTCCACCTGTACCATATTGGGTACTGTTGTACAAAAATGTTAGCTAGAATAAATGATAAGGTTTGGATGGCCAAGGTGCTTCAATATTAGGAAAGATTGGATGATTGTGCTACAGGAAATTAATCCCATCATTGTTTATTAACCAACAAGCAACGACCCTATCTTCCGTGATACCATCCAATATCATACAACGCTTGATTGATGTCATGTTCGCTAACAATGACTTTCAAGACATTTGCTTTTTACATTCACAGCATCAACAATCAATTGAAGTATCGATAGGTCCTACTCCTTTGAATTTTTAATTATTTTTCCACATATGTTTGAGCTTTATGTATATTTTCAATTAAAATAGTCATTTTATCCATAGCGTTGTTTTACTTTATTTTTATGTGTATGTTTGTCGGAAAAAAAGATTTTAATTTTGACTCGTTATTCGAAAATGCATTGAAGATATTTTCACTTTTTTTTTTTTTCTTCAATGGCGCGACAACCCCATGATGGGCCAAGATCTTCTCCCTACTGGCAGATCCCGAAACATGAGATGCTGTTTATCTATTAAGGGATAAGGATGTCAGCCCTACTCCCAACAATCAAGTTAGACGGAGACTTTTGGTTTGAAGTGCATCCCAAACCACTGCAAACAACCATGACACCACTTGAACTCTAATCCGTGGCACAAATATTTTCTTTGCAATTTTCTTTTGCAAATTTTTTAGTTAGAGAAAATTTAAATACTAATGCAAAATATTTAATTCGCATTCATCGAATAGCAAATATCAATTTTCAAAACATTCCGTTTATTTTTTTTTAAAAACTTTTATTACAAACTCATTTATTAGGTGGAATCTCATAAGTTAACTTTGACCTACTTTCACATATCTGATCAATTTGAAACATTCCACTCGTACATAAATTTAGATGACAATTCAATATTTTATTTTCCGTCATTATGATAAAAACAAAATGTGCCTATCTGCATGGGATGCACTGCAATGATGATGAAAAAAGCGCATGATAGGGAAATGATGGTGCAAAATGATGAAAAAAAAAAAAATTGCTCGATGGGAAATGATCGGATAACGCGATTAAGTTTATCTTGGTCTCACCTCACAAACATATGCAAGATTTCGGGAAATTGGCAACAGGAAATCACGACAAAAGAGCTACATCATTGACAAACAAACGTAAAGGGAACGTTATATGCTCCAGTAAACAAAACTACTCTCCAACAAGGACAAATTAAAGTGACATGTAAATCGGTTATGTGATGTATATGTATCGAGAAGATAAAAATAAAAATTTCACATGAGTTGAATGTCTTGGG
This sequence comes from Caerostris extrusa, assembly GCA_021605095.1. NCBI lineage: Eukaryota > Metazoa > Arthropoda > Arachnida > Araneae > Araneidae > Caerostris > Caerostris extrusa. Next base: position 97,332 of record BPLR01021415.1, read on the forward strand.
AGATACAGCTACGTACAGAAATTAATAAGGGGTTGGTTTCATGTTTGGTTTTAACATGAAATGTTATCCAGCTTGGCACTGGTTCGGAGATGACAGGATTCTTTGCCAAACTCTTTTTCAATAATCCAATTAGCTAGACAAAATCCTGCCACGGTGGGGTCACGTGCACTTTAACCCAAATTATGATTTATTGGCATGGCGATTTAACTGAGCAAAAGGAAAATTTGACAAGGCCAAAGATGTTATAAATGATTGCCAGGTGAGGCAGAAACATTATCTTATCAAAATGTAACTATCATGGGAGGCAAAGAAAGGAAAGGAAATTCTGATCGGTTGAGAATGCGTTTAAGCAAAACCATGTATTCAGAATACTGGAATAAATACCATTTTGATTAGGTATGTAGATCAGAGTATCATATTAAGAGGACATCGGTCGTTAAATTCCTAACATTTTAATTTCAAACTTTTTAGCATATTATGTGTTCTTCTTTAGTATAAATAATTTTTTTCTGTAAACATATGAAAAAGGAGGGTTTAATTAGGGAAGGCCAATTTTCTGTTTTATCTACGCTATTCTTTAAAATAGTTAAAATGCTCCTAGCATTACAATTTCAGTTTATTAATTAAAACTTTGTATGCATTATCAATAATAGCATGGAATATTTATATAGTTTCTTCACAAGCCTTTAAAGTGATTATCTTGAGAACAATAAATTAAAAATTCATAAGAAAGAAGAAAATATTTTTTTGTAAAAAAAAAAAAAAAAAAAAAAAACTATAAATGTGAAGATGGGGTAATAACAAGAGTAATAAGAGTTAAGAGTTTGAAGAATGGTTTTATTGACAATTGATGCATTTTAGTTTTGAAGGACATTTCGAATAAAAAAGATCAGGGATTGCGCAATCAGAGCAATTTCAGTACTTCTGCAAGTTATCTGTTTATATAAATATCACTGGCCACCAAAGCATATCTTGAAGGTTAAGAACATAGGCTCGAATAAGGACATTCAGATTTTATTGCTTTTCAAAAGTGAGCCATATATTTTCTAAATTATATGTTTCGTTCGTATGATTTGAGAATTTTTGTGATTTTTCAAATGTTACAAATACTTTGATTGAGCAGTTCTTATCTTATCTCAATTTCAGAAACAGATATGCCATATGGCACAAATACAAAAATTGAATTTCTTATATAGCTGGACATAATAATTTTGATATACATACAAAAAACTTTCCTTTGATAAGGTCTACATGTCACAATAAATAGGTCACCAGATTTCAGCTTCCTTACATTCTTCGGCAAGCAACTGCACGCATACAAAACCTTTTTGAATTTTAAATGTGAGGTTGCATTTAAAATTGAGTGGCATTTGTTGTGATTTCGGGGTTATCTGAGGATATTACCAACACTCTTCCAATTGAAGACAACAAGACATTACTTTCAGAAGAACTTTTACTATGATTGTAACATGCAAGCTCTAGAAACGTGTCAGTTTGTGGTAAATCATGGCCCCAATGTTTCAGAAATAGAAGAAGACTTAAAATGAAAAAAAACAGTCCCGAGTCCAATACTTCACCGCCAACCTGGAGCCCATTGAAGAAAATCAGCGGCTTTTACGATACCCTGAGATGACCTGCAAAGTAGTCCATAGTTTGATTCCTTAACAGCCTCAGTCCGATGATCAATTGATTACCAACTGATTGATAACCTAGAACCGAGTTGTGTCTTCAATCTAACAGAGGGCAAAGACATGTAGTGTATCGCAGCAATTTCATCTAGACTGTTGTTTCCTGGGTCATGGGTCATAAAGCAATGCAAACACGTGGGTGAAAATATTGACAGAGTTAGTCAGACCAAAACAATCCAAATCAAAAGTGTTACGAAAAATAATAAAAAATAAATAGCAACGCAATGAACAAAATAAAATAAAATAAACAAACAAATACGTAATTCACATCTATACAATGAGATCTTAACAAACCATTATGAAAATGATAAGGCCCGTAGTCTCGATGACGAAAAGGAAAAGATAAAAGAATGAACGCAAAAATCACCGAGTCACCTAGGGTGTATATACAGTGAAGTGACAAAAGTCATGGGATAGCAATATGCAAATTTTCAGATGGCAGTAGCATCCCGTAGAACAGGTATAAATGCGCAGTGCTTTCGCAGAGCTTTCATTTCTGTTCAAGGTATTCATGTGAAGAGGTTTTGACGTGATGATGACAGCACGACGGGAATTAACAGACTTTGAACGCGGAATGTTAGTTGGAGCTAGACGCATGGGTCATGCCATTTCGGAAATCGTTAGGGAATTCAACATTCCCAGATCCACTGTGTCAAGAGTGTGCCGAGAGTAGGAAATTTCAGGCATAACATCCCACCATGGACAGCGCAGTTGTCGACCGCCTGCACTTAACGACCGAGACCGGCGACGTCTGCAAAGAGATCGTGAATTCTAACAGACAAGCAACACTGCGTCAAAAAACCGCAGAAATCAATGTGGACGTACAAGGGACTTGTCTGTTAGAACTGTGCGGAGAAATTTGGCTTTCTTGGGCTATTCCAGCAGAAGACCGACTCGAGTGCCTTTACTGACAGAACGACATCGCTTGCAGCGACTCTCGTGGGCACGTGAGCATATCGGTTGGTTCCTAGATGAATGGAAAACCGTGGCCTGGTCCGATGAGTCACGATTTCAGTTGGTAAGAGCTGATGGTAGGGTTCGAGTGTGGCGCAGACCACGCGAAGCCATGGACCCACACTGTCAGCAACGCACTGTTCAAGCTGGTGGTGGCTCCGTAATGGTGTGGGCTGTTTTTTTTCATGGCATGGACTTGGTCCTCTGGTGCGACTGGATCGAACATTGACTGGAAATGCTTATGTTCAGCTACTTGGAGATCACTTGCAGCCATTCATGGACTTCATGTACCCAAACAACGATGGGATTTTTATGGATGATAATGCGCCATGTCACCGGGCCACAACTGTTCGCGATTGGTTTGAAGAACATTCTGGACAATTCCAACGAATGATCTGGCCGCCTAGATCGCCCGACATGAATCCCATCGAGCATTTATGGGACATCATCGAGAGGTCTGTTCGTGCCCAAAATCCTGCACCATCAACGCTTTCACAATTATGGACGTCTATCGAGACAGCATGACTCAATATTCCTGCAGAAGACTTCCAACGACTTGTTGAGTCCATGCCACGTCGAGTTGCTGCACTTCGCCGGGCGAAAGGAGGGCCGTCACGATATGAAGAGGTATCCCATGACTTTTGTCACTTCAGTGTATATCCATACATATCTAAAGGAAGTGTGACACTGAGGAGTCTAGGACCAAAGAAACATTTATATTTAAAGTAATAGCACTGTACCAATTATTAGACACAACGTTGCAAATGGATAATGTCAACATTGGTAACACCCATTAATTTGATATTAACAAAAAAGTGCTTTTCTAGGAATGAAAAAATATTTGATGTTGAAAAAATTATGGTACGATCCGACAATAATGTACCAAAAATTAAAAAAAAACGACAAATTCAGTAATTGTATTTATACTTAACATAACATCAATTCTTCCAGATTTGGGTGATGACGACATTCATGTAATTCGACTTAAAGAGTGTCCCAAAATCCACGCAAGAAATTTTGAGTGAATTTGAGAGACACTGGATAAGTTGGAAATCCTGAATATATAAATCTCGAAATAAAATATCTTATGCCACAAAAATTCACGCAAGATTTCTTGAATCTAGCATGCAAGATTTCTTGGAATGAATCATAAATCTTAAAACGAAACCAAAAAAGTACTCATATTTAGTTCAAACATAAAACTTTCGAATTTTTCGCATATAAAAAAAAAGTTGTTTTAGGTATAATTACAGCATTTTAATTTTTAAAAAATCTTGCAGAATCACAGTGTTTTACATAAGCATGCATTTGACGTTTTACACATACAAAATAAAAAGTTATTAAATAAAATTTAGAAAAAATTGTTGCTTTGAAACAATTTAACTAGAACATATTTTTCATTTTATTTACATTTTCTTATAATTATTTAGAATAAATTATGTACAATTCCATATAGTTTATGTACAATGCCATATTATGAAAGAAGTAACGTTACTTACAAAAGTTTTCGGATAAGAACAAATAAGTTTGATAAAATTCTTTCAGCTAAAAATAATTTGCAATCAATTTTCAGTCCTTAATTCAGTATCCATGTGATTTGAGAAATCTTCTTGTTATAGAATCGAAATAATTTTTAATAAATTTTGAGCCTATTTTGCTCCAAATTTCATGAATTATAGATTTTTGCTGCTGCTTTGTGCAAATGTTATGTTTCCGATTGTATGCTATAGTCATTCAAAATGCGACACCGTGAAATTATGAAATTTGCACCATAGTAAGTAGAAATGATTATCACAGGGTAACATCAGTAAGGCCTTCATTTCTGCGATTATATGGAGCCAAAGACAATGAATTCCCCCATGGATAAATAAATGGCACGATATTGTCTTTTCAGACAAATCACGATTCAGCATAAACCACGATAGTTGTATCTGAGTCTGACGACATCGTGACAAAAGGTTTCATAATTCTTGCTTTGTGCATCGCCATGCTGGTCCTTCACCTGACATTATTTGGGGTGTTAATACACTGAAGTGACAAAAGTCATGGGATACCTCTTAATATCGTGTCGGCCCTCCTTTCGCCCGGCGAAGTGCAGCAACTCGACGTGACATGGACTCAACAAGTCGTTGGAAGTCTTCTGCAGGAATATTGAGCCATGCTGTCTCGATAAACGTCCATAAGTGTGAAAGCGTTGATGGTGCAGGATTTTGGGCATGAACAGACCTCTCGATGATGTCCCATAAATGCTCGATGGGATTCATGTCGGGCGATCTAGGTGGCCAGATCATTCGTTGGAATGGTCCAGAATGTTCTTCAAACCAATCGCGAACAGTTGTGGCCCGGTGACATGGCGCATTGTCATCCATAAAAATCCCATCGTTGTTTGGGTACATGAAGTCCATGAATGGCTGCAAGTGATCTCCAAGTAGCTGAACATAAGCATTTCCAGTCAATGTTCGGTCCAGTCGCACCAGAGGACCAAGTCCATGCCATGAAAAAACAGCCCACACCATTACGGAGCCACCACCAGCTTGAACAGTGCCTTGCTGAGAGTTTGGGTCCATGGCTTCGTGGGGTCTGCGCCACACTCGAACCCTACCATCAGCTCTTACCAACTGAAATCGTGACTCATCGGACCAGGCCACGGTTTTCCATTCATCCAGGGACCAACCGATATGCTCACGTGCCCACGAGAGTCGCTGCAAGCGATGTCGTTCTGTCAGTAAAGGCACTCGAGTCGGTCTTCTGCTGGAATAGCCCAAGAAAGCCAAATTTCTCCGCACAGTTCTAACAGACAAGTCCCTTGTACGTCCACATTGATTTCTGCGGTTATTTGACGCAGTGTTGCTTGTCTGTTAGAATTTACGACTCTTTGCAAGACGTCGCCGGTCTCGGTAGTTAAGTGCAGGCGGTCGACCATTGCGCTGTCCATGGTGGGATGCTATGCCTGAAATTTTATACTCTCGGCACACTCTTGACACAGTGGATCTGGGAATGTTGAATTCCCTAACGATTTCCGAAATGGCATGACCCATGCGTCTAGCTCCATCTAACATTCCGCGTTCAAAGTCTGTTAATTCCCGTCGTGCGGTCATCATCACGTCAAAACCTCTTCACATGAATAACTTGAACAGAAATGAAAGCTCTGCGAAAGCACTGCGCATTTATACCTGTTCTACGCGATGCTACTGCCATCTGAAAATTTGCATGTTGCTGTCCCATGACTTTTGTTACTTCAGTGTATATTACTAATATAATAATAACAGTCCACTAATATGCATTGCTTATCGAATTTTAATTGGCTGTTACATTAACTTACTCCCAAAACTTGCCTGTGGCAATATTTCAACTGTACAAAGAAAGACTACACGTGGCATGTAATCTTCAACAATTCTTCGCACCAAAGCTTGCATTGCTGTTTTGGTCTGTCCATTCTCCCTATCTGACACCCATCGAACACGCCTCATGGATGAGTGACAAATTGATGCAGCATACACTCCCCGCTGTAACGTCAGATCAACTTTAGGCAAGTATGGAAATATCTTAGATTAGTGATATCATAGAAATATATTTAAAAAGATCATAGATTATCCGAGATCACATCTAAAGCTCCTTTCGTTTAATGTCGAGGTGTGTAGCAGCAGATATTACCGGCAGGGGAAAACTACGCAAAATTGTATTTTTGTGTTTCTAAATTCGAAGGAGGGTGCACTTTCAATTGTGTTGTTTGTATAATAAATTTAGTTTTTTCCGTATTTGGTGTTGCACTTTAGATGATCAGCAGTGTATTTAAATTCTATTTAAATCTATAAATCTATTTAAATTCTAGTCAATATTGCCACAAGGATAAATAGCTCCATGTGCACAGGGGGAGTCAGCGCCCGATAATGTAAACATCCTGTCTGTGTGGGGTGTCTGGGTGGGGTGAGGTGGCTAGAGAGAGAGAGAAAGGAATGTAACACCGGCAATGTGAGCTTTGTTTTGGAATAAAGAGAACATGTTTTTTATACAGTCCACTACATGAGTTTTACTCCTAGACCATAACAGTCAAATATATTATATATAGTTCAAATCTGACAGCTAAGGACTTCTTTACAATCGTGAAGTAACCACAATAGAACTTCAAGTATTATCATCCTGATAATAGCTTCTATTCTCTCTGTAGACCGAAATTTTCAATTGATTACTTTAAAATTTTGCTTACGATATCAGTATACTGATGATCCATGGTGCCATTAATAAATTCGAACTTATTTCATATGGAAGGATATGCACCTTCTACTGTAACTATGTTTAATAAATGAATTAAATTTCATTTTAAAATTCTTCTTTCGATTTTATTTGAGGCATTATGCAACCTTTACCACCAAATTTATTACATTTGTTTTCATTAGTGTAAAAAAAAAAATAACTCAACTAAAACATTTTTTAAATATTTTTGGCAGATAAAATTCGAAGTTTTGGAATCTTTACACTAATAAAAATTTTCTCCTTGCCATCCGGCTATGATACCTGGCTGATCGAATTATTCTTTGAACTGCTTTTAAGTTTACACATATTCCATAGCTTTTTCGTAATTATGTTTTGCAGTCAATAATCTTATATTTTTCGAATGATTTTTCTTTTCTAACCAGATATTCCATTCGTTGGCCTCCCCGATATCAGTTTACTGATTATTCTACTATGCTTTTTTTTTTATATACTGATTTCTTAGAATTTTAACGAGAATCATGCATATGCGAAAACTTTGGTGAAGAAATTGTATAATATTTTGAAGATAATAGTGATAAATTAATATTAAAAAAAATGCGAATGCACTTTTTTGATTATTCACAAAAAAATCCCCCCAAAATTTATATTATTCTTAATATTATTATTTATCTACGAAGAATAACATCAAACAATGCACCCTTTTTGGTATGTTAGGAACTTTTTTTTTTGTAATTAGTTATAATTTACTACGCATATCTGATTTCCCACAATCTAAGAGAAAATGTGTGTCCCTCTCTATAAATAATAATAGAGAGAGAACCTAATAATTTGCCCATTAATTCTATATATAGGATCAAAACATTTAGTGCAGGCGCTCTCTGGTGCTGTCTTTAGAAGAAATAAGTGTCAGTAGCTGGAGCGTGCATTTAGAAATTAAATTAAAAATGAAAGAAACCGTGGAGAAGATACCATAGTAAAGAAAGGAAAGATAACGAAATTATAAAATTAAGGACTTTTATTCTGTTAAGTGAAAGTAATCTAATGTAGACAACAAAGATTACAATTCATAAAAACTGACAAATAATTAATTTACCGAACTGACAGACAATTAAAAATAATTATTAAAGAGAAAAGTTCACTAAAATGCCACAAAAACGTTGGAAAAATGCTGGTTTAAAAGATTGTTTATGAAGTATTTTGTTTTTGTCCTTTTTAAATTGTTTATACACTAATTTCAACTGCACCTGTTTCAAGCGTATTCTATAATGAAAAAAAGCATGAAATAGGTGACATTTACCATATTAATTTTTTTATACCAAGTAAAAACCCCAATGTATTTTAATGTTATTTAGAGAATGAAAATCCCTCATAGTGCAATTTAGAATATGACATTTACATTCTGGCTTCTGTGCGTTATTGTAGAAAATAAGGATTAATTGCTGAATAGTTTCAACATGCAGAAATTTAAATTCTCAACTTTTTCAAACAAAGACTATATTGGAAGACTATAAAAGGTAGAATATACAAAGGACGTATAGTTTAAATTTATTTCATTGCTTTAAAATCATTTGCTTACAGGCAGGATTCTGTAGTGATCATACCATTGTATTGCAGATACCAAATGCATTAAAGATATCCGTGTGTATATACGGATTAAATAAACCTCATTCAACGGCAGTGTATCTGGATCATTCAAAAGATGTTATATAATGTTACCAAGCAGGATATTATATAACCACAATAACATGGCAATCAATCTTCAGATACAAACATTCAACCTTCTTGCCACTATTAATTGGATAAAATGTCTCATTTCATCAAGAGATGTATTTTTCAATCATCAATTTTTGATAAGAGAAATAGAATTCTAAAAGAAGTGGCTGCTGTTGCCCTTTTTTTTTTTATAAAAGAACAAAATAAAATTCTTTTATCCATCTTTTACCATTATATTACCCATTATTATGGTATACATTTACCTCTAATATATATTTACAGGACAGATTTTTTTACATGTGTACCAGAGATAAAGCTAGAACTACATAAAGATTTTTTACAATTTAACATTTATACCAGGAGAATTATTTTCTTATCTATTTTTTATCAATATATATATATATATTAATTTTTGTTGTTAAGGAATTACTACACACACACACACTATATACACAATTACTACACACACATTCCAATAAAGAACTATTTTCCCACGATATGTTACAAGCTGTAGTTTTATGAGAAATAGAAAAACAAAACATTCCATGCGAAAAAGAATTATTAAAAATGTATTCAAAATTATTTTTGTTGTTACACTTGAGGCCAGAGAAAACGCTTTCTGAACACGCGGAATTTTATTAAGGTGCTTCTGGCTTTTTAATTTTTATACTTAGAGCATTTATCTTATTTTTAATTGTTTTACAGCCGTTTGTATTTTTGCTGTGCCTGTTTGTGCCATTTTGTTAAAAATGTCTGGTATTTTTCTCACTGTAATTTTGATTTGTTTATATGTTCTTTTTGTTTTTTACGGTAAGACCAAATTTGTATGGATTCTAATATAGCCATAGGTAAGAACAACAACAACATTTTTGCTGCTTATAGAAATGTAAATATGTAAAATGAAACAGAAAACTTAAAAAGAAATTGTATCAGTTATTAGTATTTTATCAAAGAATGTTTAGATGGGTTCGCTCACTTATTGGTATCTCTGATATGAGATAAAAGTTATATATATATATATATATATATATATATATGCAGGATATTGACCTGCAATCACTTGCTATGATACAGCAGATATGTAACAGATTCAGCCTTACATACTGTATACTAAGAGGGGGTAAAATTTACGTATACCCTGCTGTATTGCATTTTGGAGTGAGGTTCGTAACTCTTGCCGCTTAAATCAATGAAATTGGTTTTCAGGCCGGAAGTTTTTGCATAAATCTTAGAGCTTTTTTGAGTTTCCGATTTTCCTGTCTCCTTTGATGAGTTTCGAAATGAGGTCCCACAATTCCAAAGCGCACGCTATTAGAGAGTTTTTGCATAACGTTTTTTTATCGTCCGATATTTTTCTTCCTAGCGCACAGGCTCATAGGAAACATTATACTTATTGTGCATGCATATCTGTAATACTGCAGTACTAAGCTATTCCTATGAGCATGCGCGCTAGGGAAGAAAAATATCAGACGATAAAAAACGTTATGCAAAAACTTTCTATTAACTGCCAGGCAAACGCTAAGAAAAAGAGTGGAGAAACAAATATCGCATTAGTAAAATAAATATTTTTTAATGATTTCCTTTTTTTTTATTTCGTTTACATTTATATATTTTTATATTTCATTTTTAGTATCATATATTTTACAATATGCATTTAGTATTATTATCATTATATTATCTATGTTTACATGCAATAATAATAACTCATTATGTTTCAATTTTTCACTCCAAAAATGTCTATAATGGGTCTAAATCTAATGTGGAGACATATAATTTTATATGCGGCCTATGGAGTTATGGTGCATTTCCAAAGTGTCTCGCAAGATCATTTGGGTTGGCCACCCCTGATTTAAAGAACTTATCATAGTTTACATTAGGCACGTGACATTAAAGCAACGGTTCGAATTTTTGCATTCCCCTCGATACTCGTGCTAAATATTTCGAGAGAAAAAGGTTATATAAATATAGAATGAAATTATTGCCATATTTTCCCTGTTTTTGACTCTTCTTGACCTTTCGCTTAATGAAATTTCTGACCTCTAAAAAGTCTTTTTCATTTTATCATAGACGAAACTGAATATCTGTTTAGGTTCAGAGTCCAGTCTTTTCAAAAAGTTGACAGACCTCAATGTGGCTATCACTCTTGGCCAGTTGATACTCGATTTGATTCTAATTTTTATGATACAACTGTAAAACTATTCTGATTATTTGACCTTACAGTGGCGTAAGAAATGAAGAACTGTTTTGTTGTTATGTATCATAAATAATGTTGTTTAATTCATGGTATTTTAATTGATCAATATAAAAATAAAAATATATTTATTTTATAATTCATCAAAGTTTTATAATTATAATTAAAACGAAATCTTATATATGAAATATCTTATTTTACCAAGCTACTAATTAACTATCTACATTCAGAAAATTTCAGGAAGGCTTCTGAAATTCATTTTAAAATCTGATAAATTAATCAAAATGAAGAATTTGTATGCTTACGCATATGTAAGTGCATTAAATTTGTTGGCCTGAAAGAGCCTCTATTGGAAAGGTGTAGAGACTATGCACTCATCAAATTTTAACTCTGATGGGAGGATGTATTGGTTTCAAATTATTATAGCACCAGGTACCAATCTAGGCCCATTGATCTATAGTGGAATGGTAAACGAACATTGGCAGATTTATGAACCGATGCTGAATCATGAACAGATTGGTGGATAAACGTTTGTGTGGCTTGTTGTAATGGTATCCCTTCATTATTCATTATTTTATATTTCACCACACGCAGATAATTTTTCTCTCACCAGACGCTTATTTAAAATTGTTTAACTTTACAAATCAATGATAGGACTTGATGCAGATTATTAAATTTTTGTCAAAATTTTTTAATAAAAATTTTTTCCAAGAATTTCTTAACATTTTTACAAGATCGTTTCTAATAATTTCTTAAAAATTCTTAAAAACTAGATCGTTTCCAAAGAGTTTCTTTTTGCACATGTAGATATTATTTCTCATGAAATGAATTATATTTTAAAAAGAAAATAAAGAGCAAAATTTAAGCACAGACTAGTTTTTCTCTGTAATTCCACAAATATCAGAATAGAGATATAGTGCTTTGTATTTAAGGAATGGAAAAAGAACACGCTAAAAAGGAATACAGCACAAGAATGTTTTTCTGTTTAATTCCATGATGGAATCAAAGAATTAAGCTAAAAAAAAAATAAAGTTTTAATGAAAGTGTGTCGTTGGTACAAATGATTATTCACAAAAGAGGATAAGAGGAACAAACAAATATTATTAGTAAGGAATATGAAGCTGAAATGGCTTATGCAGCACCAAACAGCTATTGATGCTAGATTCTACATCCCTTAATAAACATCTGTTTAAATTGTTGAAGGTTCTGTGTTAAATATAGTAGTACCGAAAAACAAATTATCAAAGTGATTCATACATAATCTTTCAAATTTAAATCTTATGAGAACATTGACTGATGAAATACATTTTCCACATTATAAGCTTGGCAACACCATCTATATAATGAAATTAGCACAATGAAATCTCGGAACTTATGCATGTGGGAGAAGATCGCTTATTGACATTAGTGGTCTTCTTTCATGATACTTCTGTCGAAAATTCGAAGCTTAGTGTGATTATTTAAGTTAATGCATCCACAAGCGAATTCACCAGGACCAACATAATGACATATTTGATATTACAGAATACAACTGTGACTCCAGCTCTTTTCATATTTGATGGAAAGCGTACACATTAGAACCATGAAACTATTCTAATAAAGAGTACATAATCTCTTTGAGAAGCCATCAGTCGTATGTTCTTTCAATTGATTTAAAAGACTCCATCAAATGAACGACTATTACTGAGATCTAATGTTCAAGAGGGTAGGCGAATGGGTAACTTTTATGAAAGCCACAGTAAATCATGATATTTGATGTTCTGATGAGAAAAGCAATCATTGAGCATCTTTCTGCTGATTGATGTTGGTCCTTTTCACCTGTAAAACAATGTACCGGTCATTCATTGGAGCTTGCTTCATGCACTCCACCAATAATCTTTTCACACCTACACAAGTGTTTTGGAAAACTTTCTAAACAAATGCAATAATACTGTGGTTGATAGTACTTTTGGTCTTTACCTACCACACTATGTTGCTCCCAAGATAATCAATTTTCGTCTTATATGTGAAGTATCCTGCCGGTGGCATGGGTGTTTGTTAGTGGTTCGGAATTCACATTAAACTGTAGGTCCAATTAGCCTGAAGTGTGCACAAAATAACCGTAGAGCGACGAACCAAACCAATTATATATGTGAAGTAGTCTAGATGTGGATATTATACGTTGGGACTATACTCACCACACTATGTTCCTCCTCAATGCAACAGATTTGTCTCCCATATGTGAAGTAGCCTAAAGGTTTTTTTTTAACCTTGTTCAATTTAAAACTAACTCACTAAAAATGTTTTTAATATCACACTTCTTTATCCCTTTGTTTATCATCATGTATTTAACTCTTTGACTGTTTTCTCCAATAATTCATGGCTGTTTGCTTCAATATTATGTCCATATAATTTCTACATCCCAATGTTAAGAGAATATATAACTCTCCTTCACAAAATCATAGATCAAAATAAAATCCTGAACTCTTTTTCCAATTTTCTCATCATCTTTTAGCACTCAAAATATTAGATGTATGGATTTTTTTCAATTATATAATTTTAAAAATTAAGTATTTTGTTTTTGCTCCAGAGTAAATTGATAGTATAAGTAAAAGCTAAGAAAAATAAATAAACAATCCTTATCACCAGTCTTACTGCTTCCATCTAGTTCATTGTGAATACGCCCTTTGCTACCCATTTAAAACGGTCAAAAAAAAATAATATAAAGATTAGACGGTTCATCAGTAACGAGAGCAAAGTTCCTCGTGAAGCATTTTTATTTTTAACATAATATATAAAAGGCAATAAATCAATTGATTATGTAGTAAACAGTTATTAGGTTGAAATAGAGCTGCAGTGTGTGCACATTCAATTTCGGCTCAGTCTCTTTTTCCTTGTTCACTATCAACATAAAAATTTTTAATGGAAATTATAAGAAATAAAGGCAAATGTTGGAAAGAAATTTCAGAAAACAAAATAAATTTAAAATGCTGTAGTGATACAATTTAATATTAAAAATAAAAATAATCCTACGTCAGTTTTTTTTTTTTTTAATTATCAAACAATGACATAAAAGCATAAGAAAATTGAATTTAGAAAATATTTTATTGAAAATACGAAATTCTGACAAATATAAATGAATAACTTCATTGAAGGAAAAATTAGAAAAATAGAGCTTCAGAGCATTCAAGTAGTTTTAAAAGGCAGCATACATTTGAAGAACAACATAGAGAAAAATGTAAGATGCCACTGGTCATTTTTCTTTTTAATAACAGTTTTCAAAGAAGTCAATCGTTTGAAATTCGTAAAATGAATTCGTAATTTAAACTTTTGATGTACATTAGCTGATAAAGAATGATAACCACAAAGAATTCTTTTTACTTCGGTTTGACAAAACACAGCAGTAAATGAATGGAAAAATAAAAGCTATTTACAACTGGTTTAAATAATTTATATTGGTCATAGCAGTGATGATTTTAGGGAAAGAAGATTAAGAATTATTAAGTAGTCAGGACTAATTGATGCATTTTACAAATTTTTCAGATTCTAATATCCCATACGCTAAAATTTAAGCATTTTTTATAATTTCAAAGACTGCAGCACATTTGACATGATTATTTTAAAATTAAAAAAAAATAATGAAGTTGCCTTTCGTACCATTTGACACGAGCGTAAAAACGAGCTCTTTTAAATGGTACAAAGAGAAGATTCAATCTCTGACATGTCTCTAGTTTGATTTGGTGTTTATTAGGGGAATCCTGATGTTTTCTAGAAGCAATTTTTCCTCCTTTAGTGGAGAAAATTGTGAAAACATTAAATCTGAAACTCATCTTCGCAACAGGAGTTTTCAACATCGAAATCGAGCAGATGCCTAACTTGACTTGGCTGTTATCTTGCCAAAGACTTTATCACAGTGAAATTTTTTCGTTCAAGATTAATCAAATATACTCACTGCCATTAAAAATAGAGAACATAGAAGAAATAGTTGAATCCCTACAAAATTTAACAAGGAATTTTAGGACTAAGCTTATGCAAATGATTAAAATTGCAGCATAATTCTGCATTATATAAGGATAATAGAGGACGTTGATGCGCATCCACTCTAGTCCATAATTAATCGCCCAGCAGTTTTCTGAATGCAGTTTATCTGCAGGAATAGGATGCTTTTTATCATCAGATATGCCCTTATATCTCTATCGAAAGAAACATCATCAGGTACCGGAATTTGAGGAAGAAAGAATCATTAGGATGTTAGAAGCTGGGTGGTTAGATCAGTGAGTTGCTCGCCACCTTGGATTCATTTTAAGGAGATATTCAAATCAGTGGATGACAGTGGCTTCTGGCTCAAAATCTTCTCAGGGGACCAATAACCAGGATGATAGTCTCATCGTCCGATAAATATGCACTCAACCGACTGCATCGTTGCCCATCTGAACACATGCGGCACGTTCTTTACGAGCCCTTTGCATCTATATGTAAAGTATTTAAATATTTAGTTGGTCAACAATTGAAAATTTGGGGGATGCACTAGGTCGGATTAGTCACACCTATTATAGGGGCGATCAAAGTTGGCGATCGTCAGCGATCGTAGTTGGTTTGATGGAATGTATGAGTTTGATACAATTAGAGAATGTACAACAAGTGTTGATATGTAGCAGGTCTTCAATGCTAGACTATATTGTATCATGCGTTTAAGCTAGGGTTTGTCCTAATGAGGTATTAGTTGATAAATGGTCCTTTTGCTTTTAGTTTATAATCATTCATTTATACAGACATCTCAAACACATCATAAAATTCCATCTTCTTGATGCTTTTATTTTATGACAATATTATGTATGCAGTATTCGCAAAGGGCAATTTTAATAAAAAAAATTTGAAGTTCTCTGTGCTTTAGTATATAATGTAATCTTATTCAATGTACACGCTATTAAACCGTTTCTAACCTTCTTTACATTACTATTTGTTTTAACTTAACTTATTTACATCATAGTTTTTATTTTATGTAATTCAAATCATTATTCTGAAAAGATATGCGTAACTTTATACCTTGCTGCGTCCTGACCTTCAACTCACTGGAAAAGGTAGAGAAAAAAAAAGAGATTAAGAATTCTTAATCAACACCTATTTTGACCAGAAATGGGCATTTTGTGCTAGGAACAGAGATGCAGAAAACTATTACAACAGAAAAAAAAAAGTATATATATATAATTCTCTTCCAGTATATCGATACATCTACTAATTAATTTTTAAAATAAATGAAACTAATGTGCAATGAATCCCCCTTATGTCAAAATTTAAAAAATAAATACTTTCGCCTTTTTCATATATACTTTATTTAAAAATTTTAATGTTAAATGTTAAATTCCAAAATACAGGAAATGAGTAAATGTATCATCAATTAATTTTGTATAATAGATTTTTTCGGCGAGGTCAACTAAGTTGGTCAAAGTATCATTCCATTAATCACGTCTACTCGCTCGTGAAAAGGTTATGTTTAATTTACATTATTCCTGATTTCCATTAACCCGTGTCTCACTGAAACTTTTGAAATTCTGATGCTGTCCCTTATGTTTTACATTAGAAGTTAAACAAAACAAAAATTATGTTTCTTTAACAACGAAACCTCTTTTTTCTATTGGAAATAATATTTTTGAAATAAATCTCTGAAATAACAATCGTATCATCCCATAAACTGAAGAGAATAATAAATTTAATTGATGTAAATGTTGCTTAATTAAAAATAATTTATATTGTTATTTATTATTTTAATTATATACTATCTACCTTATGACATGATACAAACATAGAAATGTGACAAAATATATTAATTTGTGTTTCTTTTTTTTTTATAAGAAGGAAATAAGTTACAAATTGCTGAAAAATAAGTTACAAAATTTAGTACAAGCTGAAAGATTCATCAAAAATTCATAATAATTTGAATTTTTATATTATGTAATATCCATTTTATGTTTTTCTCCTCGAGAAATGTCAAGTAATATAAATTTTTAAAAAATTCCCTTAAACAAATGCATTAATTTCTTTGTCAATAAACGAGGAAAAATGTAATTAATATCCAACTTAATTTTGAATGAATTTTTATGGTACAGATTAAAAAGCATGTCAGCTTCTTCAATTAAAAGTATGTGACAATACGATAAAGACAGAACAGTTATACAGGAATAAAATAAATGGGGTACTTACGTATTAACGATACCTTGGCGACAGTTGCGGCTATAAAGAGCACACGCGCCAACCGCAGCTACAGATTTGGCGGTTTTTTATTATTCAGTTTTATATTAGGCTGTTAGATTGGTGACACTTAAAAACCGCCAAGTCTGTCGCCAAGGTATCGTTAATACGTAAGTACCATAAATGGTTCTAGAATAGTTGGTTCTACTAGTAGAAATTAAATATCGTGTTTTCTTCATGTATGTGAACATTAAAATTTTAAAACAAACATTTTTTTTATTTAAATTGTCAACTAACTATTACATACTATACTACTATTTTAATTCCATTATCTTTATATATATATATATCAATTTACGACTAAATAGTTCCACTAATTGTTGAATGCTTTTATTTACTATTGGTCAACGAAGTTAAAGGTTTCTCATTTAAAAGTAAACGTTAATACGACGAAGACAGAAATATACATAAATAAAATAAATGGTTCTATAATAGGTTGTTCAAGAACCTAGAAATCATGTTTTCTCCATGTATGTAAACATTAAAATTTTAAAACAGAAATTTTTAAATTGTCGGCTTACTATTTCCTGCTATACTATTAGCTTTGTAACTTGAATGTCTTTTATATCTATTGATTTAACTAAATAGTTCCACTAATTGCTGAAGGCTTTTATTTACTATTGGTCGACAAAGGTTCATTTTGAAGGTTAAAAGTTCATTCTGAAGTTTCATTTGTTAACGTTTCCTTTGAAAATTCATGTTGCATTCTTTTATATATGTTTTTTGCTAAACCAGCATATCAATGCTGGTTTTCAAAAGGCCTTCACCTTTCTTGTTTAATTTTTTTTCCGTATATCCTGAAACAACACGCACTTGTTTTAACAATCATTGTTGGTTAACGGAAGTATCGTGAAAGAGCAGGTGAAAGTGAAGCATAAACGTCTGCATCTGGCACCACAAAAGAAAGAATAGACACCTGACCAACAAAAAAGGGATTTACATTTTATTGGGGAAAAATCATAAAAGAATTCAATTCTCGATGCTTTTTACCTTTATTCTAAATCCTCCTTCCTTTGTTGCTATGCACTTCCTCCCTAAGAACATTTTGGCTTTGTATAAAAACTGCATCAAAATTATTGCAATTTCTCTTCGTCAGGGAAACTTCTAATTGTCACGTTGGACGTGTAAACAGTGACTAGAATTATCTATGGTCAAATCATAAGTGGCATTTCAAAATATAAATTTAAAAAAAAAGCATCTCCATCGAAAGGCCTTCTATCATTACATCCATCAAGTGATAACAAAAAAAGAACACCAAAAAAGATAAGAAACTTGTTCGACTGGTCAACTATTTAAAGGGATTTCCATCTAGGAAACTTCGTTTATTTTCATTTAGGTAGAAAACCATCGCAGCAGTATCTCTAAATATTTACTTGTTTGAGTTTGGAATCATTTGCTAAAACGAAGATGTACTTATATTGTGTGCTCCTTGTAACGTTATTTGCTGTAGGAAGTAAGTAAATATACTTTTTGCAACTATTTTAATAAATTTTTATCTTTCTAATTATATCTTTATTAGTAGCCATATTGTTTAACTTTATACGCTACACTTTAATTATTTCAATGATATAATTTGATGATCTTATGTACTAATGTCAATAGAACTTCAGAATGTTTTAATTATTATGGTAGCGAATATTATGATTAATGTTGAAAAAAAAAGTACTTAAAAAAATTTTTAGGGGGGGGATTACAGTAATTAAAAATTTTATTTACTTTTTATTGTCGATTGTTAAAATTAAAATGGTAGTTATTAGGTTACATTAGGAAAGATAATTTGTTTGCCATAGCAGTAAATAATTCAATTTCATTTCAGGAAACATTCATTCTGATATTAAACAAAATTAACAAAACAATTTGTCTAAAAATATTGATTGTTAAAATTAAGATGCTGGTTATTAGGTTAGATTAGAAAGTATAATTTAACTGGCATAGCAGTGAATAATTCAATTTAATTTCATGAAAAATTCATTCTGATATTAAACAAAATTAACGAAAAAATTTGTCAGAAGAATATTCATAAAACTATATAGGAAAGCTGAAATTTTATTCTCAATTAATTACTGGATTATTCATCTGCTAAATAATTCTATAAAATTTAAAAAAATTATAATTTCGATGCAACGGTATTTGATTTTATTTGCTGCACTCTTTTTGTATTAATTTTAATCCATTCCACTTGGATGATTATAATAATGCCATTATAATTTTTTGCAAGATACTTAAAAAATGGTACTTTCGATACATTAATAATATTGCTGTTTACAAAAACACAATTTAAAATTTTAATCTTTGTTTCTGTAACTAACAACAGATTGCAATACTATCATTCTATTTAAATTGTTTTGCAATTTTTTAATTCAAAAAATGGTATTTTCGATGAATCAATAGTTCTTTTTTTACTGTAGACACAATTTTAAGAGTGGTCGATTGAAACGATATTACTTCATTTGCAACTGTTTTGCTATACTTATGAATTTAAAATTGATAGCATCAAAACAGAAATGATTTTCTGTTTACAATTTATACTTTAATTTCAAACCATGTATCTGCTACAATCAGTAGATTTCAATAAAGCGAATCTATTGCAATTATTTCGCGATAGATTCAGACAGATTATTAATTTTAATTCATATTGAGCTACAGAGGTTTTATCTGATTAAATGATTAAATGGATTACGGAATAATGAAAAACGAAAGTATTTTATTGAGTACATGCTTGAGAAGTATTCGTATACTTTGAGTATATATTTATATATATAAGCAATAATAATAAGTACTATTTCGTTTACTTAATAATACTTATTATTATTGCTTACAATTTATTATGAACTCAGATTTATTCATATTAGGTCTATAATTTCAATTAAATTGCTTAAACATTTTCTGCATTTGTTTTCGTTTTGAAATTTGATAACATCAAAACGGAATTGTTATTTGATAACAATTATCAAAATGTTTATTTCTGAAACTTAATCTTTATTTAAAAAATATAAAATAAATTGTTTCATCTCAAAACATTGGCAATGCTTACATTCAATCACTTTTTTTTTATTTGATATGCTTCAAAATAAAATTACACTCTATGAGGATAATTTAATGTTTTACATTTTTAAATTCATAACTTTATTTCATTTAAATGGCTTAATCCACTAGCAAGTTGTTAACTATTAAGGAAACTTCCCACTGGGATAATAGGTTGGGAAAACTAACAAAATCAGGAATTCATTCTCGATTTTGTGGGTTATTACTAATACTTAATATTTTTATACTGTACCTGCTTTTAAGCAGCAGAGATTATTTAAATTTATAAATTTAATAATTTTCATGAAAAATCTTACAAAATTTTACATTAATTTTTTTAATTATTGTGTATTACAGTACTAGCTGTATAATGAATGAGTACTAACATGAGATTTTTCACATTCCTTTAAATAATGAAATTTTTGCATGTTTTTTAAATTTATTTTTAAAGATTCTAAAAATTTTTGAAAACTAATAAAATTAATCAATTGATTAATTGTTTTTAATCATTTTAATAAATAAATTTGTTATAATAATAATTAATAAAATTGAAATTTTAATAATAATTAATATAATTATTAATAGAAAAATAAATTTTTTTTAATAATTTTTTTTTAATTTACATATTTTTTATTTTTATCCTGTTTTAGTGATTAGAATATTTATTTGTTTAAAGATTTAGGATAAAATAGTAAACAAAATTTATTACGCTATGATATTTTCACTTATCCATCAAAATCAGAAACGCAGATTACATATATTTAATAAATTTTTACTAAAAATAATTTATCTTTGCTCGATAATAATTTTCATAAACTTTTTAAAATTCAACACATAACTTTTGTGTAATTCACCATAAAATGGTTATTTCAATAATTTTATTTCAAAAAAAATAATTTTTAATTATATCGGCTGTTTAAAGTATAAGTATGATTGCATGTTTTATGAAATATATAAATACATATTTTTTTGATAGACAATTTTATTATAAATTAAATTTAAAGTCTATTTTCGTTTTAGGTTATGCTGACAAAGCAACTTGCATTCACAATAAATTTAATACTGATGTAAGTATTATGTTTTTATATTTTCCAGAATATAATGTACAGGTGATTTAATGAAGGATTATATATAATAGTCCAGCATAATGTGTTATTGTTTTCAATTACCGAGAATTTTGTCATGAAATCATTCGTCCTCGTAGTGACATATTGCAGCAGATTCAGCCTTATCCAGCTGGAGTATTAGTCAAAACTCTACACTTATAGTATGTGCAACCTCAATATAAAACGAACCATACCAGGGATGGCATTTTATGGAATTCGCCAACTCCTCTTTGAGTTCAGCAGAAAGACTTTCATGCCTATGAATTTATTGAACCCATCTCTAACATGAAAGCGGGAATTTTCGGTTCAGGATATCACAGATTTAAAAGTTGAACAGAGTTCAAATTATGTTCTTTTAACTTGGAAATAACACGCTATCTACAAAGTCGTTCCTTGTCCATCAAGGATAATATTGATTAGATATATCCTTGTATTAAACATTTTGAAACAATATTGACCATATTAATTAACATTATAGGAATTGTATATGTTTCAATATTTTAAACGGAAAATTATGTAATAATTTAAAAAATTTCTGACAAAAATGTTATTTTTTTTTTTATTTATCTCCACAGATTGGTGAACAAGGTTACCGAACATGCCATGAAAATTCCGGTGCTACTGCGATTCCAAGAATCAAGCAGGTATGTATTATATTACAAATTATCTAGTACAATAGTTTTAACAATCTGGCTTTCGATATAAAAATATTTTTATTTTACTCGAAATGATGAAATTTTTGTGTTCATGTCATAATTATAAATAATTCAACACACATTTTTACACTTTAATTTTTGCATATATAATTTTAAAATCTATAATAAATTATTTAAGGAAAAAAAATCTAAGAATCATTATTTAACAGAAAAAAAAGGCAAATGATAAATAATATAAACAAATCCTTTCTTCTTTTTTTTGTCAAGAAATAATCTTATTTTTTATGAAAAAAGATTTTGCCTGTCTATGTTAATTATGTGTTTTGATCAATTTAAATTAAGTTTTTTTATTTTTATTTTAATTAATTTCTGTAATTTTTTAGTGCTTCCAAAATTATCTGAAAGACAAAGAAGTTGTAAGTATATTCTTATTCTCCGTTATACCGAAAAAAATAAAATTACTTAATTTGTTGATAAATTTGGTTTGTAAAATTATACAATTCCACATAAAATTTAAAATTATAGAAATGTTTACTATTTGTATGTAATAAAAATAAATACAAATCATTGAGATTGTAGAAAAAAATACAATGCACAGTAACAAAGAATTAATTATTCGGAGTTCGTTTATGTAGGAAACCGAAAAGAGTAAATATAAAAAAATAATGTAGTTTACTTTAAAAAGAAAGTTTTATTAAAATAATTATTAAAACGCCAATCGTAAATAAAGATTTGCAGATCAATTATTATACAACAACACTACAATCATTAATTACCATGATTATGCTACCATGGTAGTTAATGATTATTAACTACATGATAACCAACTATCATGATACCAATGATAATACTACATTGATTACCAACTTTTCTATTCTTCTCCTACTTCTTTACAGCTAGCCCCTTTATAATCGTAAGTGAAACACATATCAAAACAAAAATACACTACAATACAAAAAAGTTATACAATAAGATCAAGATTTGTATTTATTATTATTATGATTATTATTAATAAACATAAATCTTAATTTAACAGATGAGGCACAATATATGAACTTATAAAAAAAATGAAAGTTAATTTCAAATTTTTTAAATCAAAAACAAAAAGGGGTGGAAAATTGAAAAGTTAATACATTTTTTGCACATCCCTCCTTTAAATTTAAGAATTCGCTCATTATTTTTAAAATGCAAATTTTAAATGTACTTTTTAGTCTTTGTTATTTTTCCCTCTGAAACTGATAAAGCTTTCCCAATTGTAAAAAAAGAGAAGGTTATTTTGCTAAAAGAATTCTGATTACAACTGTAAATAAATGCAATTAATTATTTATGAATAATTGTTATTGTTCATTGTTGTAAAGGTTATAACAGCAAGCAATGGTCAGATGACTGTTGACAGGACAAAGTTTACTACATTAGGATCAAGTACCAGCAGCACCAAAGTTGGACAGGCCATACAAGCCTGTGCTGCCAAAAATGAAGACAGAATGTACCAAGAAGTAAGATTTCATTTTTTAAAACTATGTTAGTCCCAGAATTTTTGCTGTATAAGTAGTTTCAAAAACATATTTCAATGCGATGCACAGATATTTCTTTCAAATCGATTTTGATTCATAACGCTTAATAACCATCTTTTTAATTCAATGAAAATTAGATGAAACTTTCTTTCCTGATTTACATAATGACGGGCCACAGTTAAATGGAACAATTTCTAAATTAAGTAAAAAATGGAGTTTTTGATGTTGGGTGAAGTGCCTAATTACCTTTGAATATGTCGAGAAAAACCAAAAGAGTTTTATTGGCTTGTGCTCCTTGACATGAAAGCGTCAGTAAAAAGAAACTATTAAAGAATGAAGTCTCTCCAAAAAGACCTTTCACCCCAAAATTAATTTCAGAAAGTGTTGTAGTGCCAGAATTGTGGCTAAGTATCGGATAACGAGCAGAATTTTAGATAGTAAGGTTGGCTGGTGGGAGTTTTAGATAGTAAAGTAGATAATAAAGTTGCCTGGTGGGAGTTTTAGAAAGAAAGTTAGTAGTGAGGTAACCTGGTGGGAGTTTTAGATAGTTAGATTGGTTATTTCCTATATTACACGCAATTATGGGGCATTTACCCCTAAATTTCTTCCCTGAAGATAATGTCATGCTAACGCGCAGGTAGGCTCAGATTCAAAAATCGTCTGGCTACATCCATCACAATCCGCCCTGCTTTCATGGTAATGTCAAGTTCAAGGCTCAGATTCATATCTTCTGGCGACGTCCGTTACAGTCCTACTTTCAGAAGTTCAATGGAAACTAATGTCATGCTAACATGCAGGAAGGCTCAGATTCAAAACATCTGGCGACGTCCTTTGCAGTACGTCCTGCTTTCAGAAACTCAATGGTAATGTCATGCTATCATGCGGGAAGGCTCAGATTCAAAATATTTCTGGCGACGTCCGTTGCAGTCCGTCCTGCTTTCAGAAGTTCAATGCAGATTGTGATAATATGTGTAAAAAGTATCTCAAATTGATGCTTGATGGGAGTTTAAGTAATAAGGGTAATAGAAAGATTCGCTGGTGAGCGTTTTCGATAGCAAGTTTCGTAGTAAAGTTTGCTTCGTTTGAGTTTTAGAAAGAAGGTCTATAGTAAGGTGGCCTGGTAAGAGTTTTAGATAATAAGATTTAGATAGTAAACTTACCTGCTGAGAGCTTTTATATATTAAGATTACCTGGTTATTTCTATAGTACACGCAATTTCGGGGCAATTACCCCTAAATTTTCTATCATCATCATCCCGCAAATGGGCTGTTCGTGACATACGTGAGTGGAACAAAAAGGCCGCCAATATTTAAAAAAAAAGTGTGGCGTGGATTATTTTCCTCTTTTGAAGGGTTATCTGATCAAGTACAATAGACCATGTCGCAAAATAAACTCATCTGCAATTTATTTCACAGCTAAATGTTGTTTTCAAGAGTATGGAGTATCTGTGTTGCTTAGAGATTGATGAACAGAAAATGACAAGACTATGTAGAATTGTTCCAAATGTTCCTTGGTATTATTTTCTCCCAGATTATCTTTCACATCTGATTATCTTAAAAAAGATTATCACAGATTATTTTAAAATGAATTTGTCGACCAACTGTGTAATTGTGAATCATGATTTTGAGAAATCGACTATATTGACTTTCGTCTTAATTTGGTATCAGTTTTCAGCAACAAATGTGAACATAATCTGTGGAGAGAATCTTTCCATCTTTATAAGATTCAGTTAAATTTCTTTTTTTTTTTAACTTAATATAAATTTAAAAAATATTGTTGTTTTATTGACCTAATTAGAAGATTTAATTAATAATTTAATTGAGTGCACATTAACAAGAGAAGAATAAAGAAATATTCTAATAAAATATTGTAATGATTTTAGGCTGCCAGAGCTGTTCAATGCGTGTTCAGCGAAGTCAAGAAGGTAAGTCTGAATACTTGCTGATGTTTATTGCTCTTCTTAATTTAGGCTTTTCCAATTTTCTATGTTAAAAAACCAATTGATCCAATATATCTAAATTATTTCATTTAACACATTAGATAATATAGAACAAAAGATTTAATACCAATGAACTAATTAAAACATAATTAAATATTGCTAAATTACATATGAAATTATATTTTATCCATATGATTAGTGCATCATTTTCATTTTTAAGAAGAATTTTTATACTGTTTAAAAAATATTAAATAAAATATAAGAAATTTAAGCAATTTAAAAAAAAAAAAAATCTTTATATTTTTTTGACACTAAAAAATAATTTTTCGTAATAAGCAAGCTGTTTATTTGTATTTCTACGGAGAATTTTTACAATAAAATTATTTGAAAGCAAAAATTATTTTATAATCAAATAATTTGCAATGAATTCGTTCTTTAATATTGATCAGAAATAATATAATATAAAATCATCAGATGAGATTCGTTTATTATAACAAATTACTGAAAATACAAATTATTTTCTTTTATAGTATATAAAACAATAAGGATATAGAATTTTAAAAGGCCTTTATATTTCATGCAGGATTCAAATAAAAAAAAACTGCATGCAATTTAAATATGCGCAAATAATTTATTTTTCCATTTTTTTTTGTGTTTTATTATTGATATTGTTTCTTTTCCGTTTAAGAGCTGCAAATAAATGCCATAGTAATTCGGAATTTGGATTCAAAAGAATGCCACTGTAGAGCATTGCCTGATATCTACACATATTTACTGAATATAAATACTTACTGAAAGGAATTTGTTGTTTACTTTATTAATAAATAATGTTTAATAAAAATTTTTAATATTTTGAATGTTATTGATTTCTATACTTTTACAATATTCAACGCCATTCAAAATATACAACGTCATTCAAAAGCAATTTTCATTGAGCAGCTTTTTACTTTAAGGTATACATTTATTAAGGTATACATTTTACTTTAAGGTATACATTTTCAGGACACATTACAGCTTGCCATTTTAATATTGGGTTAGTATTCATTAACGTTTGTTAACGTATAGTTATAATTTAATTTTTGTAGAGTGCAGGTTGGGTAACCAGATTATAATTGGGTGTTTTTTTGAAGTTGAGATGCTTGAGGCTGGAGTTTGAGAACCCACAGCTGTATTACACAACCACAAACACCACACACACATACAATATTGTTGCTTGATGCTGTATCAGGAGTCCCGGGAGTCAGGGGAGTCGAGGGCAGCTTTTTGTTTTTCGGAGACCACCAGGTGGGAAGTCAGATTTCTGCTCCATGCCGCTGAAAAAGGAGGGCAGTGCTTAAGGAAAACTTACCCAACATTTGCGTATCGTATGACATAAACCCGGAAAACTCCCACCAAGGTGAGTAGTCCGACTAACGGGGAAAGATTACAAGCACGTCTTCGAGTCTACTGTTTTTTGAAAGCAATCTCTACACAGCAAAGCCTCCAAGTGGATTTGAACTTCAGCCCTGAAAGTGGGTCACCAGCGGCGCATTGCCACTGAGCAACAGAGTCTGGCAATGCGCATACAATATTTAACACATTTAAAGGGCTTCTAAATATAAATTTGTGGAGGAAGGATTGTACTTCAAAGAAAGAAAACCTGAAAA